>VXBW01003924.1:1651396-1714409 GCA_013400375.1 Thinocorus orbignyianus | reverse complement strand
GGGGCCGGGGGGTCGGGGCTTCCCGCCCCGCTCCTGCGACTTCCCCCCGGGCCGGGTGGGGACACCGTGTCCTGCCGAGGCTGCGGTGAGGGGCGGCACGGTGGTCCCCAGGCCGGGGAAAGGGGTGCTGCCAGCCCCAGGCTGCCTGTTGTGCTCGGGGCTGTTGGCCTTGGCCTTAAAAAGGGTTGACTAATACTTCAAAGGTAACCCGAGTGCTATTTTTGGTACACTGCTCAAACAAAGACACACGAAAGGCCGTTCCCAAGGAAGGTACTGAAGCTATTCCTAAAAGCTAAGAGAAATTGTGACATCTTATGTGGCGGCTGAGGTGTGGGCCTGGAGATCTGCTTCCTTCTGGCATTGCCATGCAGGTGTTTTGACCTGGAGATGGTCAGGTTTTCTGGTCGTCGGCTGTAAAGCAAACCCCCGTGCTGATGTTGGGATCAAGTGAAGCCCATTCTCGGGGGAAACCCCTGTGTCTTGAAAGGAAAAACTTCATTTTTAAAAGTGGAGGGTACACGAAGTTGGTGATTTACTTTTAGTTGCACTGGGGAGATGCAGAGGTGGCGAATGTAAGCCAGAAGCTGTGCTCCAGGGTTTCAGCAGCTGAGCACGAAGGAGAATTTCCCAATTTGTGTTCGGGCCCTTGCATCTCGCTAGCAAACTTCTAAAAACAGTGTTTGTCTTTGGAGAATTTCTCCAGGACCTGTGCAGTTCCTGTGGTCACCCTGGGGACTGCTCTGGTGAGGTCAAGTACCTCTGTTTGCAGATTTGGGCCTAAATCCACAGAAAAGTTGAGTGTTTTAATTCCTGTTTAAACGGGCCTCTAAACAGGAGATAGGAACTGAACAGATCCTTGTGGCTCCCAATGTTAAGTGCTACTCATTCCATTTATTTAGGAATTAATAGCTCATTTGTGGGGAGGGAAGGGGAGAAAGTGAAGGCAGGCAGGGAAAAAGTTGTAGCTGACAAGGCTTGTGTCTTGAAACTGGATTTTTTTTTTCCTAAAACTGAATGGGCATTGCGGGAGTAAAACTTATTGGGCTGAAAATACGCTCTCCAAATGAATCCATGGTGGCTGTACATCAGTGTTCTCTCAAGCAATTTAGACTTAAGTCGACAATGTCTAGACTGCTGTCTAATAGTCTTAATTATCTTAAAATTCAAGGAAGTTATTTTGTTTTATATAGTGAAGACAATGACTCTGCTCATGGTAAGAAGGAAATAAAGCTAAGCTTGAACCTGTGCTTGTAGAACCGAGTCGACGTACCATCAAGTGTGGGTGGCCTGAGGGGAGGGGTATGCTTCCCTTGCCCCATGGTGCCTCCTCTTCCTCATGGTGGATATCATCAGCCCTTATAAATATCTAAAGGGTGGGTGTCAAGAGGATGGGGTCAGACTCTTTTCAGTGGAGCCCAGCAGCAGGACAAGTGACAGTAGCCACAAACTGGAACACAGGAAATTCCATCTTGACATGAGAAAAACTTCTTTACTTTGAGGGTGGTGGAGCACTGGAACAGACTGCACAGAGAGGCTGTGGAGTCTCCTTCTCTGGAGATACTTCAAACCTGCCTGGATGCGTTCCTGTCCAACCTGTTCTAGGTGGTCCTGCTTTGGCAGGGGGGTTGGACAAGATGATCTCCAAAGGTCCCTTCCAACCTCTACTGTTCCATGATTCCCAGTGCAAAAAAACCCCAACCAACAAACTCCCAACACCCAAAAAAATAAAAACAAAACAAAACAAAAAAAAACCTGGAAAAGTTTTGAAGTGTCTCATGGAAGAAGAAACATTAGGGTTTTGTTGTTTCTTTATTGCTTTATTGTAACGTAATATAGTTGTGGGACTCTTGGTTTCACATGTAGCTTGTTTCAATGAGACTATGTGTACAAGTGTTTTCCCTGTTACTATAACTGATTGCTTGGGTGGTTTTCTTTCTTTCGTTCTTGTTTTTGTCTTTTTTTTTTTTCTTTCTTTAAGTGTCGATGTTTGCTGGAACATTCGTCCCAGTGAAATGAACTACCCTTTGCTCCTGTTTTGTTACTTTTCTTTTTGAGAAAATTTTTGATTTAAATTGGAGCCTAAATGGATCATCTCCAACAGATCTCTCAATGGATCACTGACTTCATGCATAAGGAGTACGTAAGGGCGCTGGAGCATGGTCTTTGCACAGCAGCAGATTCTGTAGGTGCCCTGTTAAGTTTTGTGCTTTGTGTTTTCTGAGTCTGGGTGATTCCCACAGAGAATGTGGTGCTGTTCACATTGGAAGTGGTGGTGGAGTCTTGCTGCTTGGTCAGTCGTGGAACAGAGAGGAGAGCCACTGCTGCCCAGCACTCCCTTCCTGCTGGTGGTACGTTGCGGGGAGGCTTCTGCTCTTTGGAGTACGCATGTTCTGGGAGGAGCATGACTGCTGCTTTGAAGCTGTAAAGTTGGTTGGGTGTGACCTTTCAAGGGCCATATTTCACTTGCTTAGGGATACAAATGTTTGTTGTTACACCAAGTTTACTCTCTGTACCAAAAATACAGAGAAATGACACCATTTACTGTTCTGGCTTCAATCATCTGTCACTGGAGTTAGCTGGTAAAGGAGCTGTCAGGGAAAAAAAATATAATTGTGAAGTGTCAACATGTAAAACCTGGCATGTATCAGAAGTATGACACTGTAGATGATGCATGTCAGAATTTGAGAAGAGATTCTGCTTTTAGATAGTCCTGTACTTCAGAGTCAGAGGTATATCTAACTGATAGTGATTGTAGCTGCCTGCTGTCAGTTAAGTCTGTGTTATGATACTTCAGATGAAGTCCAAAAAGTATTTATCTTTTTGTTTTTTAACTTTTCATTGTAGCATATGGTTTGAAACGTAAACCTGTTTCCATACCAAACTTCTGTTGTATTATTTGTGTGCCTGTTTGTTATTTCAGTACTGCTTATAAGGTTTTTTTTAACTTTTTAACTAATTATAAGTTGAAAGATTGGCAGTGGGTGTGTTAATACTACTTGGAAGAAGCATTTCTTGGGCTGCGTGATTCAGTTCCATTGCAACTTCTTCTTTTTTGTGGAGGGCTGCTTGCAGTTGACCCAGAGAAAGCAGCTGGAGAATGGGAGGGAGGAATACTTGGGCTGGGAAATACATGTGGATGGTGACACTGGGGAATGTCTGCAGGAGATACTATAGGCAACCATATCTCTCCCCCAAGGACTGTGATGCCCCAGAATGGGTGTCGGTGTCAGAAGCAGCGGGACAGTTGTGGTTGGCTAAGCCAAAGTTCCTGTAGATCTCTAGGGATTTCCTGTTTTTTATGAAATTGACAGCAGATTTTCATTAAAAGGGTAGTGATGGTTTTAACAAGGCTATGTTTGTGAAAAATCTTTCTAGACGGTCTGCACAGACTCAGAAGGAATAGAGGATTTTTTTTTTTTTTTGGAAGGATGTTAACACTGTGTTTTAAGGGATCTTTGAGGCCTTGGAGGAAGGCTGGATTTAGCTGATGTTCCTGTAGGGCAAGGCTCAAGTATCACAGCTGGAAATTCTTCTCTGGGAAGTGAGCCCTATTTCTGTCCCTGGTTCCTCTGGCTGCATGGAGAGTTCTCCCAGTTGGCTGCTCCTCAGGAGCTGGGGGCAGCTTTCCATGATCCTTGGCTGGGTGCTATAAGAGGGGTGGCAGTGGCATCCATAACCTCTCCTTGCTCTGTTCTGGAATGGGTGCGTGTTGAAACACAGGAATTATGTTTGCATGCATCATTTTGAGTATGTGCCTTTTTGAAGTAGATTTGAAACCCTTTTCCATGAGTAGAATTACAGGAGTTGCCTGGGTTGGTCAGTTGCTTGGTGAAGAAAGGCCAAAAGATGGAGTGTACAGTGGAGCTACATGTGTCTTAGCTGGTGCATTTTCTCTAGCAATAAAATTAGAGAGTCTTCGTTTAAATTATAATTACCTTTAGAGATTCAATAAGGCTGAAATTAAATGGGAAATTACTTCAGTGTGCCATTGGATGGACCCTTGTTGTTTACATGATTAAAATTAGCTGCGATTTGTCACATGATGCTTGAGTGTTTATGGATGTTTTGTGCCTTGAGTGTTTCATTTCCTGGGAACAGTAAATACAAGCATACAGAACTGTTGGGATGTTTATATATCTAACTCCAAATGAAAAGCTTACATACTATGGATCTAGTTCCTTTTTTTTTAAGTTCATTTTTACAAGGTGAGACCTAGAAGCAATATATACTGTCAGTTTTCATTATGCTCCCATATAATCAGGAAGAGGCAATGAAGAGTGAAATACTTTATGCTAATTTACATTAAACAAATTGAACAGAATAGTGATATTTTTCATTAATTTTTGGAATACAGTGAGCAGATTTATATTGAGTTTGAAGAAATGTGACATGCTACTTGTAAAAGTGGAATGTAATCTATTTCTTAGTCCTTTTTTATAAAATGGTATTTGCTTGTGTGGGTTGAATAGATTCTTAGTAACTTAGTAACTTTATTTTATTTGCTGAAATTAATTTTATGTAGCATTGTTATCCTAGTGATTAAGTTATTAAGTAGGGAGAAAACTTCAGTAATAAGATTTTGGGTTTTAATGGAGATTGGCTTGTCTATTGAAATCATTAATGGCTTTGCTTATGTGAATAGTTATTCCTTCCCAGAATAGCAAAGTCTTGATTTTGTTGCTGTCCCCTTAGTCATGTTTCTCGGTTTTCTTCTCTGAGACATTGATAGTTCTTATCTTTTCCACCGTGGAATTTTGAGGTTAAATCCTTTACTATAGTTTGGCGAAATAGTTATGAATACTGAGTATGAGAACTAAATCAGGCCTTATTAATACAAAAATGTCTTAACAACTATTCTCTGTACAAAATAAACTACACATGAATAAAAAGATTTCTGCCTAGCAGCTTTCCTGTTTGAAGTTCCCAGGTTGTCAGTCTGTGCTGCATGCATGGGAACACTGGTTTTGCTTCTGGGGACCTTTGGATTCCTCTAACTCACATCTATAGTCACTTGGATAGAAGGAAGAGGACTTCAAGTGAACTTATTCTCCCCCTAGATTTTCATCTAGGAAGTGTTTGTGGAATGCCTTTGGTTTTATTTTGAGAGATGTGAGGGTGTGTATGAAGAACAAAGAGCAAGCAGGTTGTTCCAAAAGTCAGTGGAAACATGAATGGTTGAGTGAAGTGACCAGGTGGGGAAGACTTTCTCTTAGATACTTCCTTTGTGCTTGGTGGCTTAGCGTCCTTGTCTGTCACCCAGGCTCCCAGACAACGTGGTAGTAAATGTAGATTGGAGCATGTTAGTAACAACTTAGGAAAAAATACAGTAGGTCTAGTTGCTGATAGGTGTCACAGTTGGTATAGATGGACAGTGTGAAGTATTTTCCATGGTGGCACTCACAAGAACATGGTGAGTTTTTAATGGGAGTATTCGTAGATCTGTTTTGTCCCAAGTGATCATGAACACGTGAGGTTTTGGTTAACAGAAGGACAAAAGTCAACAAATCATGAGCTTTTAAAATCTGAGAGTTTTTATCTTGTGGCAAAGAAACACATTTTCAGCTTCTCTTTGTCATGATCTCAGAAATAGACTTTTCTTATCGTAGATGAATGACTGCAAGATAGTGGCAAATACTTCAAAATGACCAATTTGATAACTCATGGGTCAAGTTCAAGTGTGAGCCTCAGCTAAAGATGCTTTGGATAAGACTGGGCGTAGGGCTGTAAGACTCGAAAATAATTTGGTGAGATCAAGCTAAAAGGATTTAAACACTTCAACAATAAGAAAAGTTTATGCTTTTTTTTGGTTTGGTTTGATGTTTGGTTGTTGTTTTTTTTTTTGTTTGTTTGTTTTTTTTGCTAGGGCAGTACAGCCTATGGGAAAGAAATAGCCATGGAAAAACTTACAGGTATGAAAATGTGGATAGAATGTCAAGGAGCCAGTGAGAAAGGAAAGTGTAATGTTTCTGCCACTGGACTGAAATATGCTGGGATTAAAGAGAGCAGTCTTCTAAACAACTGCTTCTACTCAGTAGCATGTATGTTAATGGCAAAGGCTTTTTTACTCCAGCAAGAGTGGCAGAAGGCTCTCTTGGATTTAACAAAAGCTAAATGTGAACTTAGTGCTTCAGCTTAAAAAAGAAAGAAAAAAAGGCGGGGGGCGCAGTGAGAAGAGAATGGCTTGACTCATATGAAGTGAAAGCTGTATATATCTGGTGAAGAGGCAAGTGATTGATGCACTTCAGCCAAATGCAAGAAGAGTTTGAAGGAAAATATCTCTTTTTACCTCAGTCTGTTCTCTCCCATCCTGCGGGCATCTTCTACTGCATGCTATGAATGATGCATATTTTGTTGTCTTATAAGTGATACAGATCCATACCTATCAAATTCTGTGAAAGGGATTAATTTTCTTAAGCTAACAAATCTTGGGAGATGAGATGAAGTGTTGTTTTTCATGTGGAAAGATGAAATAAGCAATTAGAGAGCTGAATATAGGTAAATCCCACTAGAGCAGATATTTGATCAGCTTGATTTTTACAAAACTTATTTTGATGAGTTGCCGGTGTCTGTATTTGCATAGACTCACTCTTCTTCTACACCATCAGAAGAAAAGAAAAAGGAAGATTGGACCAAACTTAGCTTTTGTTGCTTAATTTTATGTAGTGTGGCTGCATGAAAGTCTGCAGAGTGTTTGTGCAAGTGCTTGCAGAAGCAAGGACTCATTAGATAATTGATTGGCCCACCCTCACTGGAGTCAGGCATGCTGCAAAAGACCACTTGAGATACACAGAGTGATTAGCAACATAGAGTGGTTTAATTAAGATCTGATGAGTTGTGTTAACTTGATGCTGCTATGATTCATCATAGCAATAGTAGCTTGATTGTTAGCAGCATTTCCCATACCTCCTGCTGAGCCAGGCTGAGTTGAAAGCATCAACCATGGCTGTAGAGAGATGTCCTCTCTTGGAGCTTCTTCTGTTAGATCGTGGCACCCCAGATCTCTGCATTGTACTGTGTTTCCACAGACATTTTACTTTACACTGCTACCCTTTACACAACTCCTGTGCTCTTTGCACATTTCTTTGCAGCTGCAGTGGTGGTGCCAGGACAGCTGTTTGAAACACCACATACTGAAAATTATCGGGAAACTTCATGCTAGATTTAAAATAACTTTGTGATGATAGAAAGTAAAATCCTAATGTGATTGTGTGACTCATGAGGATAGTAATGGCTGTGTGAAGACAGCGTTATCTCGAGGCTTTGGTGCGTTGAACACACAGGCACACTGAGCACAGGGTGTGTAACTTGCTGTACCTTGATGTTGACAAATTGAAGGAAATTATTTACTGGTATAAAACACAATCTCATATTCTTATTATGCAGCTGTTGACACTACCCGTACAAAAGCACTTAAGGATCCTGGGACTGGGTCAGGGGACAGCTCCGGCTAGGAAGATATTTTGTCAACAGAAGCTTTTAGAAGTTGACTACCAAGATTATAATTCTAGGGCAGCTGTGTACCATGTCTCCCCTGTTGTATGATCATGTATTTTCACTGCTCCTCATAACCTTCTCTTGACCCAAGTTCTTCCTAATCTGTTTGCTCTCTCTTCTCTATCTCATGCCTCACCTGTGTGTCTCCTTCCTGTTGCTGTGCACATCTTGTCCTCGTATCTGCCTCTGTGCCCCACTCGTCCTGCTTGTTAAGGACTAGAAGAAGTTGAATGCGAGCTTAGGGCTCAAGGTAGTGAGAGCAGATGTGAGAAAAACCCTTGGATAGGTGGGAAGAGAGAGAAGAGGAGAGGGTGGGACAAGGTGGTGGATGAAGCGTGGGAGTCGCAGAAGCGAGATCTGGAGCCAGAGGGTGGGGAGTGGTGGAGATGTGAGAGGTGGAGGAACAAGATGAGTAGGAGGCACAGGGAAAAGGATGCTGAGTGTCTTCCCCAGTGAGCAAGAGGCAGTAGTAAATGTGATTTGGGGAGCTAGCAGTGAATGATATGGGTAGTGAAAGCCTGCACCCCAGCAGCAGGTCAGCAAACACTGCTTTTGTCCACTGGCTTGAGAATTGCTTTTAAAACCAGGAGCTGGGAAGTCTCTTTGAATGCAATTGGCCTTTTTGCTTTTTCTTGTCTCCAACAAGGTCCTAATCTTCTGCTTCTAAACTGCACCTGGCAGTGCCTCTCATTGGCCAGGTGTATTTGGTCCGTCCTTCACGTTCCCTGTCCCCAAGACACCCTGGGCCACGGCCGCCTGCTCCCTGCGGGGCTCTCTGGACGCTGCCCCTGCCCGGGACGGTGGCTGTTCCTTTTTGGTGGCGATGGATGTCTGGCCTCGTGGTGGAGGCACAAGCAGGATGCTGGAGTGGATATCACCACTCTGGCCTCACCACTTCTGGAAGGCCTTGTGGAACAGGACAGAAAACACTAAAATGTCATTACGTTGTCCACTGCTTTGCTGTATTTGAAAAATATTTAGATTTTTGCCAATCTCCTTTCTTTTATGAGTTTTTAACAGTATGGCAGCTGTGCTACATAAAGGCAGCTGGTGCTAACTTCTGTAACATAAATGACAACAGTAATTCCACTGTTACCAAAGTCCCTTGGGCTCCCTCATAGGTTTTTATTATGGAAGTAGTAAAGTACTTCAGAAAGTTGTATTGCATTAATTTTGCTAGCTATATGTTTATACTGTATTTATAATTTCTAGCTATTAGTTTATGATTCCATTAAAGAGAAAAAAGAGTAGATTTTGACCTGTGAAAACAGAATCTCCTTCTTTTATAGAAAATAGAGTCTGTCTCCTTAAAAGAATTAATATGATATTCTTTATTTTTCCTATCAGAAGAAATTAAGTGCAAAGACTATTTTCATTTGATTATGCTAAACTAACACAGCTCTACTGATTTCTAAATTCCAATCACAGCATTACCGTTGCACAAACTAAACAGATTTTATTCATTATTTTTGACTGATGTTGGTTTTAGGTGTTAGTTTCATGCTATGTATTAGGAATGAAAAAACAAATCTGAAGTGTGAATGCAGAAATGAGGTTCTTTACTTGTTAATAAAGTTTGGGTATTTTCTGCATTGCTGACTTCTACCTTTTTTTTCTTTGTGTGGTTTTTTTTTTTTTTTTTTTCCCTCCCCTAGTGTGAAACACCCTGCTTATGGCAAAGGAGCCAAAGAAGTAGGTATTTCGTAGTGCAGGTCCTGGAGTAGTGGTCCCTGTTGTAAAAGTTTATAGTCTGACATTGCAAACAAAAATACTTGGTTTAAAAGTATCCAAAACCAAAAGTCAGTGCTGAAATAAGCAGAAGTAAATTTAAGAAACATAATGCTTCAGGAACTATCTGTTAGAACATTTTGCAAATTTTCTTGGAAAACATTGTTTGAGTTCTCCCAGTGGAAACCCAGTTAACCTCAGCTGAGTAGACCAAAGACCTCGCTGGTACAAGTTTCAAGAATTTTGTTAGTTTTAATCCTGGGGCAAGGGAAATTGTGGCTTGTTCTGGTTTTCTCTCAGTGGTGACGTTCAAAGCTATTCTATCACTTCCTGCCATAATTTTGTGTTTTAATGCTTCTCACGTGTCTGTGCTATTGTGGCTCTGTAGTTCTGCTGTAACTATAATTATACTGCAGAAGCTTGTGATCAGTGCTCCAACTTCCTCAAAAGCCACAAATTAAGCTTTCTCATGCAGATTTGTAGGAGAGAGGATTTTTAGATATTTTTTTTTTCCTCTTTTTAAAGCTTGGAAATCCGCATGACTCAGCCTGAGGGAATGATGTGTTTTGAAAGTGAGGTCTTCTGCTTTTTGCAAAGTCTGCTGATGCTTTTCTGGAATACAACATGTCAAATACAACAGCGTTTAGAAACTTTTTGTTTTATTGGGTTGTTTTTGATGAACGCCACTCCTTTTAAGTATTTGAAAAAGGTGGAGTTGTTACATTTTAATTGATTAACCAGGTGAACTTAAAGAGTTGATGAGGAGCCTTAAAAAACATAGTGGGGTTTAGGACCCATTACAGTGCTGCAAAGGGTATCTTTTAGGATCAAATATGTAGTCTCAATAATGTTTGATGCATTTTAATGTTAAAGTAGCATTGTAGCTGTATACATAGAGGAAAATTCAAAGCTTACTCCAGTGACCTTTCCTACAAGTCACAAGACCCACATGGATTCTACGTCAATGGGACTCTTAAGGCTCTCATTTACCCCACCTCGCAGCAGGGGTAGTAAAAAGGAGAAACTTTACACTTGGTGTCCTGCTCAGCAGATGCACTAGGCAGTATTTAGGGTGGCTGCCAATCTTTGCCGCATGGTTGCTTCTTGAGACTCTGTTGTGGCAAAGCAGAATGCCTCTGTATTTCTTAAAATGAAGAATTTCATGCACCATTGGGTGGTGCAAGCAAGTACCACAAACATAATGACAGAACATCTTCCCTGATAGATGTGTACAAGAGAGATTGTTTTTCCTCTCTGTAGCCACAGGTAAGGATCTGTAGTTAGTTGTGTGGTAATTAAACCTGCCATGCAATCAGGAGTCCTTGATGTAAGGGGGAAGAAAAAACTTCCCTCCTCCTTGTTCAGCGCTAAAAGGGCTTGAGTTGTCGGTGTTTGTCAGGATACAACAGTGAGAGCTACAGCAAAGGCTTGTTGTCTTGTTGTCTCTCAACTTTTTAATGGGCATCCATAATTTAGCTTCAAAATCAACGAAGAGGTTTAGTCCCTGACTGCATTATTAGCTATTTTTGTCAGTTGCACTGCATCTCTCTCTGTATGTGTACACTAGCACACCTGTACACACTGTGTAATCAAATGGCAAAAATAGATTAAATTCTTCATGTTTCACTAAATATTGGAGTTGAGAGTTGAAGCAGGTACCTGAGGTGAAGGAGGACATAGCAGCTCTTCCAAGTGTTTGGGTGTTAGTTTCACAGATTTAGTAAGTGCTTGAATAGCTCCTTTTCTTTCCTTTTTTTCAATTCTATCCCAGAGCTGCGCTGACCCCAGGTGAAGAGAAGACCTAATATGCTCGACTTTCTCATGGTGAGACTGGCTCATGTTTCTCTGTGTTTATAGCCTGACTAAACAAGGCAGAGGATAAGTGGCTTGCCTGATTTCGTAAGGCATGTTGAGAGATGCAGGTCCTGCTGCCCCGGGCCAGTGCTCTCTTCTCTGAGGCGCTCGGCAAGGAGTAAGAGAGGTTCATTCCACTCAGGTTAGTTGCAAATAAAATGGATACTCTCTGCAGTAAAATGTATAATATCAGTAAGCAGCCAAAATAATTGATCTCCTTTGGAGCCCCAAACCCCATGGTGTTAAAGAATAGGAGATATTTAAATAAAAGAGTCTAAAACTGATTCTGAAATCAGCATCTTGATCTGCAGGCAAATGCCGTTCATCTCAACGCTTTGTTTATCTGTTCAGGCAAAATGTCAGTCTCTGGGCTGATAAATAGAATAAACAACACTTGTAGGAGCCTGCAATGCAGATTTTTAATCTGCATCTTTTGCCATTTGTTTCTCCATTATTGATGTTAAACTGTTAGGATGCTTCAAAATCCTTAGCTCACATATGGAAGGGAGCATTCCCTACTTGTAAACTACCTTTTTATATATCCAAAAGCTCAGGTTAAGCCTGTTCAGTACTTAAAACCAAGGCTACTTTATTTATGATACCAAATTTTTAAGCTGCTGCACAAACTCTGAAATACTTGCTTTGTATTTACAGATATGGTTTGCCACCAGCTGTGATTAAATCCATGTTAGTGGAGCTGACTCCGTAAGACACCACAGAGGAACCTGGATCATTAAATTTGTAACAGCTTAGGTTAGAGGAGTGGAGTTGGAGAATTAAACTGTACTTTCCTTGACATCGTCTTAGAGATTACGTGCTTGCCTTATATGCCGAGGCAATGTTAAAACAGGATGACTTTGCTGATTGTATTATCTTGACCTAATTGATGCTAAAAGACAAAAGCATGCTGCATCCTCAGGACGTGGTTGTGATAGCTTATTGTTCCTTCTAACAGGTGCAGTCAAATTCTTGTACTTAGAGGAAACAGAAAAATAGTTATTTTCATATGCTTTAATGAATGTTAAGGCAAAAAAAACAACCAACCCCAAACCTGAACAAAAAGCCTGTAAAGCAAGAAATAGTATTTACAATACAAACCAGGAGGGAGGAGAGCAGTCAGAGTGTGAATACATAAGTATTCTGGCTCACTTACAGTCAAGGTGCACACAGAGAAAGATGCAGCAGCTCAGGAATTGTGGGGTAGATGTGCGATTGTCATAATAATTCTCAGTTGCAGCTTTGCTTCTCACAATTATGTCCCAGCAGTTTCTAGATCTGTTTTAGTTGTTACACATGTTGAGTCATTTCCCTCAAGATGACTGTCTTCTCTTCGAAACACTTGACTAGTTAAATTTTGTGCTTTGATTCTCTTAGTTCTGTTGGGATTTTTTGCAGGATTCTTAAGTAACCTCATAATTCAGGAGTGATGCTGTTATTATAAGAACTCACATGATGATGTTTCTGCAAAGAATGCATGTTTTTCATCTGAGAATTATCAGTTTTTCATTACTGAAATAAGGACTGGTCAGGACAAGTGTTGGCTTTCATATTGTTGCCTGTGGTCTCGCTGTGTCTGATAACAAGTGCTAGCAGCAGGAATAACTTTATCTTTGGGGCAGATCTGGTCCCTGGCACCATTCTTAATTCCTCATTTGGCAGGGATTTCCCTGTGGGTTCCCCCACATTGCTGATGATGATGCTTCTGGGATATCGACTCTTCTGAATTTCTGACCCTGATTAGAAACTCTAACCACAGGAAGTTGAAGCTGCTGCGTTTGCACACACAAATATTGCTTTCTTGAATTGAAATTTTGCAATAAATTAATTTATAAGAGATGCATAACTCCTGATAGTTTGGATGTTAACCGGGCAGCACGGATCCTGTTACAACAGCTGTTAGAAATTATAAAGGAAAATGGACCGCCTACATCTATGTTTCAAGGGATTTCTAGTACGCATTTTGTCTGGGGATCCCAATCTGCCTGCTGTTTATGTCAGATGGAAATCAGAGCACGCTGTCGAGTGGAATGTGGAATATGTACCACTGGGAAGTGGTACTGGGCTGCATCATAGGGTCTGTACAGGAAAAGGTCTACTTTTTGTATCCTAGACAAGACTGGGGTAGGAGGAGACACACATGCACACACAAAAGCGTAGTTTTGGGTCTAATTTATTTCAAACGAGTCCTGTATGATAGAGCTTGGCTCTTACTGTTAGAGCTTGATTCTTACTGTTTAATACCAGAAGGATGCTGTCACCTGTCTTACAGAATGCTTAGACACTGTCACTAGGAGTTTGCTTTATTTTCAATAAGGAAAAAAAAATACTGAAGTCTGAAGAAAAAAAAGAATACTGAAGGCCTTTTTAGGTGAATTTGGATGCTACTTTGGCAGTGTCAGGGGAACATAAGGAAACAGTTGGCTTCGGTTTGTTTTAAAAATAGATCTCACAAAAGATGGAGCAATAACAGAACCATCAGCATGGTGTACACTGTGCTTAATGGCACCCCATGATGTCTTGGCCATCAAACTAGGAGTAATTGTTGGTTAACTACATATGAGCTGATAGTTGTTCTCTCTTACATTTGGTCTTTGTGTTTGGTTCCCAATTTTTGTTGTTTCCGAGTGTAGTTGATGCTATTCTTGATAACGTATTTATTTTCCATTGAGTTTCCAAACACAATTTATGCTCCTCTGCAATCAAGTGCTTTTGTGGAATTCAAGGCAGGCCTGATATACTGATTTTTCAAGTTTGTTCCGTACGTTTGCAGGAAGATTGGGAACACATCTCAGCTGTGAAGTCTTTTTACATCGGTAAAAAGGTTCTTTTCTTATGAGAATTGTATTGCTTGGTGCAAGGGTGTTTTTTCTGAAGGAGGATTGCTGCTTATCGTCCTTAATGACAGCAGTCAATTTGGCAAAGCTCAGGCACAACAGAAGTTTTACTCACTGTGCTTAGTAGAAAGGTAGCAATTTCCTTTTTTTGGTATTTTAATCACGACAAAGGTAATTGATCTTGTGAGAGTAAATGGCACAGCTATTAGTATAATTTTGCTAGAATTACATTTACAATACAAAGATTTCTGGAACGGTAGATAATGATGAAGCAGGGACTCTGTGCAGGATCCCTGACAAAGTGAGCTGTTTAATCAAGCTTTTGTTTCAGTATAGCTAAATGTAAAAGCATTCATTAAGGAGGAAGAGAAACAGACCCTTGCTATGAAATGGAGAATTGGTATCCAGCAAAGAAGTACATTTTAAAAAGGATGCTTGAACAATAAGGAGGGTATTTAGACAAGACACAGAAACAGTTCTAGAACTAAAGAAAATCTGTAAAAGACTTGGAGGTCAGTACTTTGCTTGCTGAAGCTAAAGATAAAGGCTCTTTGTTATATGCTAGCTTTGTAGAGAAAGCATGCAAGATTCTGTGCTTTGTTTTGTCAAGAAAGGCAGGCAAAGCAAGAATTTGTTTGACAACTGAATTTGCTTTAAATTGAAAGGAGAAGCACAATTTAACAGTGAAACGTTGGCATGGCTGTTGAAATTGATTTTTTCATTTCCTGATGTGTGTGTGCATCAAGGGAGCATTATTTTTATTTAGCGAGATAAGCTTTAGTCAAAACAGTAGTAGAGTAGTTAAGCAAATTAAGATGCTCTCAGTTCAGTGTCAGAAGGGACCGTTCTTGCTTCCAGCCTGGTCTCTAAAAACTGTGAAAATGTGCAGCAGGCTGATGTCACTTGTTTCTAATTAGAGCCTTGTTGTATGCTTTGTTTGTGAGGACTGTTTTTAGTATCAGCAGCTGAAGGAAGGAAAATCCTCAAATGCTAATGCATCCGAGCACGGGATGTGTGAGCTGTACGAGGGAAACCTACTGCCGCCGTGCCAGGCGGGGAGGCTGAATCCTGGAGTCTCTCCTCTGGCCAAACTTCCATTAATTCTAGCAGAAAAGTGACAAGTGACTGTTCAGCATGTCCAGCGGGGATTTTCCCCCTAAGAAAATTCCCTCTTTGTTAGGAAGGGGGGAGAAAACCCAAACAGTATGTGCCATTGGTGTGATGCTCCGAACTAGCAGTGTGTTGCTCTTGGTGGGTCCGTAGCAGTAGCTGGGAATCCGGGGTGTTGCCATACACCAGCCTCAGCTGGGGGGGAAGCACAGGATATTCACTGCCACTAGACAGCAGAAGTAGAAACTTTCACTTCTCAGTGTGCAAGCAATTTTGACTTGAAGGTATGTTTTGTGTGAATGGGGATTTTTGGTTTTTATTTTTTTATTTTACAGTCTGTCAGTCATATGTTTTACAATGTTTTATTGTAATGGAAGAGAAGTGAGAGAAGGAAGGGTCATAAGCTCAAAAGCCTACAAAAGCATTAAACAGTTGTTAATCATGTTCTCTTTCTGAATAACAAACCGATAACATGTAAATAGTTGGAATGAGGAGTTCATTGTAGCTATACACTACCTTTTGTTAAATTTCTTATTAATCTGAGTATAATAAATCACTTAAGTGGGTACAAGTGCATTTTCTTTTCATGTACTTTAAAAAGTATCTTGAAGAGTTGCAGGGCTTTGCAACACCCACACATCCGGATGCTCTCGCCTGGTGTTGCTGCGAGGGAGCTGAGGAGCAGCTGGGTGCCAACTGGTGGCTGCTGCCTCCCACTACCGGTGGGAGACCGTGTCACAGCGTGTTGGTGTTGGTCTGTTCTCTGTGTTGGGCTGTGGATGGTGGTTGGTGGGGCCTGGGTTCATCCCACCGTGTGTGTTGCTGCAGCAGCTGCTTTCCCAGTAAGAGAACTGGTGAGGCAGCTAGAAATGTCCCAGGGGCCGGATCCACTCAGCACATCCTGCTGGCACAGGTGAACAACAAGGCTTATGAGTACAGTGTGGTCTTGCCAGGACTAGAAGTCTGTGCTTTGCTGGAGAGTGAAGAGGATTGTGGATTGAGAGTTTGTGTTAAATCTCTAATAGTGGCAGGAGTTTGTTGGTAGCTGTTATAAAAAGAAATAATAACCAGTAAATGCAGCGTGGGCTGCTGAAGTTGTAAAGCAGTTGTGTAGCAGAGTGTGTTATTAGCCACAGGAGGGTTCAACAGTTGAACAATATTGACTGTTTCACTCATAAATGAAAAATAATAGGCCTTTCTGTCACTGACTTGGTTTCTGCTGCTAGCTCAGGTAATGGAAGAGAAGTCAATGACCATGGCCATTCTGACCGTGGCCACACTGCCCAACAGCCAGCAGAACCTGTGGGGCTCAGAAACCTCCTGCGAGAGCAGCGTGGGAAGGAGCAGCTAACAGGAAAGGCTCTGAAGAGCAGAAAACTTCCTCTTTTGGCAGAAAATGCCTTTTAGGAAGTTGCTTCCCTTTCTAGCCATGTGACAGAAACCTCTGATAGAAGGAGAAAGGAAACTGGATGATGGATTTTAATTTGTCACACACACACACGCACGTGCCCATCAGTTACCAGTTGTATTTAAAGGGTAACATTAATGAAGGTAATTACACGTACTCAAAATCTTGGTTGTGTGAGAAAAATAATTTCTTGCAGGGTTTACAGGCTTTTTTTTTTCCCTTTTTTTCAGGCTTGGTTGATTACTTTGGTTTATTGTCATCACGATTCATGCTGCTCTCTGAAACGCTCTGGGGTGTATTTTTTAGAGTGATTCAAGATTCCCAATTCAGATTAAGAACCACTGCAAAGTTCAGAGCAAAAATACTGAAATAACTACAAAAGTACTATTAAAGACCAGTTTCTAACCAAGTTGAAAAAGATGAGGGATTCGGAGAGTTAAAATGTTAAGCAAAATAAATGAGGAAGGTGCTTAGAGGGTAGAAATACATCATGTAATTAGCAAAGAAAATGTCTGCTATGCTGCTTGTCTGACAGCCTTTTCCTTGTTTATTGTGGTGTCATCATTTTCAACAGGCAGCTGAAGGAATTTTTAGGGATGTGTTTACAGGTTAGTGGAGTGATGGTGGGGAAAAATGGCCAAGGAATAATCTGTGATCAAAACATTTAAAAATGGTCCAGTACAGTGTATAGTATTCAAGGTGAAGACTTCAAAGAATGTTTGGAGAGATCAAACATACATGATTCTGAGGCTTTAGCAGATTTTATTTTAAAATTGCCTGACATGAGGTTTACATTGAAGATATGCCTGAATTTAGGGCTGGGGGAAACTTCAGGATGCAATTCAGTTTTCACTTTCAAATTGCGTGTTGCTTTTCTTAGGAAACTTTTCTGCATATTAAATTTAAACTTTTTCTTGGTTTGTGTCTTTTTGTTTTCTTTTTTTTGTGTGCATGTGTGAGGTTTTTTTGTTAGGTTGGTATTTTTTTTGGTGGTTTTCTTTAATTAAAAATCAAGTAGAGTTTTTTGATATGGCAACACTCCTCATATGTCCTCTAGTGATTTAAACTTGATTTTCTGCGTAACACTCGTCTATTGCTGTGCCCTGGGCTTGTACCTGGCCTGTGTCTCCTGTGGCAGGACCTCCTGTGCCCTTGAGCAGGACCTTCCAAGCTGTCTGTCTCTGTCCTTATGCCTCCTGAGAGGTGGAATGAGTTGTGACTTGTGACATGCAATTCAAAAAGTCTGTGGTTTACGTGGGAAATACAAAGTTAATATGTACATCACTAGAGCTTTTTGAAATATTGAGGCAGCATTTGCAAATGGAAGACTGCAGATGTTTTAGTTAAAAGACTCATGTTTCAATTTTCCATCAATAAAACTATAATTCTCATTGCATGTAAGTTCTCATTATGCACAAAAGCAATACTCAGAGATTCATTTCCCATGAGAAAAGGCAATGTGATCCTGATACAAACAATTACCCCCACAACATACGCAGTATGGTAATACAGGGTTAAGCATGTCATGAAGGCTCACATAGTGGCCCGGGAAACATGAAGAAAAACAGGATTTTGAACAGCCCGATTATCCAGGCGTTTAGTTAGGTCTCTCTAAACACTCACACTTGAAAAACCAGTTGAACAAGAACAAGTGCTGGTTGAGCATGGAGTCAAGCAATTGAGTCTGGACAAGCATTGGACATCCTCAAAGGAAAGAAATATTCTTGGCTGATGATCCTTCTCCAGGGCATCAGGGATGTGAGGTGTCCTTTGGAGTTGCAGGACTGCAGGTTGCAATGCTTTAGTTAATGACTGAGGCATACCAAAGGAAACCATACTGCCATTTCAGAAAGCCTGTAGCATTAACTTCTTTTTGTTTGGGTTGTCTTGAGCTATGTGATGGAGAGAGGAGCCGTCTTTGGTATGGTTTGTGCAGTGTCCAGCACAAGGAGTTGCATACCTGTGAGTGAGGTTCACTAAGAGCTGTTGCAACAAGAACAAAGGGGTGTCTCGTCCTTTGAAATTACGTATTGTTAAAATACATGATCTAAACCCCCCATAAAATTCACACAGAGACAAAATATGTGACGCATCTGCTGGTTGAATTGTACTGATTACATGAGTCATTAAGGTAGAGGAGGCGCCTCTCTGAAAACTGGTAGTTTTAGAAACAAAGTTGGTTGTTTATTAGCTGAGTTATCATAGAGACTTGTTCTTTTTTGGTCTGTGTTTTGGGTAGTTACTGGTTTCACCTGGTGTTAGAGATACTGTGTGTTTGTCATCATTTAATTGCATTTATTGTGTTCTGTTAAGAACATGGAAGCCCTTTATTTTCTGTTTGTTGCTGTGAAATTGTTTCAAGTTTTACGATTTCATCGATACAGACTATATCAGTGGGTTTTAATTGTGCATATTTATGATTTTGGTGTTTTACAAGATTCTGGAGATTAAGCCCCTGAGCTGTCACCGTTCTTTTTCTGTTTGCTGCTGCTGAAAACACCTTAGCAGCAGCAGGCAAACCATGGGCAAAAGGAATTGCAACACTGACATAAAGTTGTTTCTAATCTAAGTGCTTCTCAGTTGAGAATCACAGTATGAGGAAAAATAATATTCAAGGAATCAGTCAATTGTAGCTTTTTTTCTAATGTACTATATTTACAACCTCTGACAATTTGAGCTGAGCGCAGCGAAAACCTGGCCTAATTGCAAGGACTGCAAAAAATGCTTGCACTGTTTTGCTCTGAATAAATAGTTATTTCTTCAGGATGAAATGCATATCTGCATTACGAAAGGAAACAGTAACAGCGCTGTGTCTGCGCTCATCAAGTGGTTGGAAAAGAATGTACAAGTCCAGATTTTCTTTTGGCTCTATCTAGGTTTCAGATCACACATTGCAGTGTATTTCCTAATGCTTCTAATTCTGAAGGAAATACAGTACATTTTGATTATACGTTTATTATCACTTTTTACTTCCAAGAATGTCTGTAAGATAGTTTGGATACAGTCCTGTGAGGTAGTATGCCAAGAGTAAGCCTTTGTAATTCTAGAGTGTAAGTAAAGAAAATTTTCAACACAGGATTTCGTAATGTATCTGTAATTCATATCAACACCAAAGAGTTTATGACTTGAAAGAGATATGCATTGCTTCCGTGTGTCTGCATGTAAATATATAAATCTAGGCAGCGCTTTTTTTTTTTTTCCTTTGCAACATTACTGACTTAACTTGTAAAATCCTGTTGTTTTTTCATCTTAGGTCTGAGAGTAACTGTGTTACTGACGTCATCGCTCATGGTACTGGGAGCTGGCCTGAGATGTGTTCCAGTTTCAGACCTAGAAATTAGAAAGAAGTAAGTGAAGAAGTCATTATTTTCAGTAGACGTATTTTATACATTCTGCTGATGTGATTTTTTGCTGCTGCTGCAAAGAAATGTCAGTACAAATTTTCTATATGAATCTGATACACCGAACTTTCGTTGTGTGGATGTGGGCTTGCATGCTTCTTTACTTCTTAAAGGCATTTTTGTAGTCCTTCTGCATCGTATCTGAAGATCAGAAAGCCCTTTACAAACTTAAGTTAATTGAGCCTCACCCCATCCTGCATAGCTAATATTAATCTGTTTTGCAAACAAGGAAGCAGAGATGTAGAGATGTTCAGAAACTGGCCCAGGATCACACAGGGAGCCATGCCACAAACCCCCAAAATATGTAATTTGTATGCAAATGTTAAATAATTAGCTCATGCTTCTCATATTGGTTATATGGGATTGTGCAGTGAGACAGATGAATTCATGCAAAATGGCCTTTTTCATGTTGTTACATCCCATCTGCATTCCAAAGTAGTCTTCTACTTTCTCTGTGGTTGAAATGAATGGCTTCTGTACACGTGCAGTTTGAGAGTTTGTGACAGAGACAGATTGCTTCCTAAAAATCACACAATCCAAGCAATTAGATTGCCCATTCAGTGTATCCTGAACCTGGGAATCCTCAGTAAGTACAGGACTCGCATCCTTATTGTGCAGCAAGGGAATATGGATCACTTGTTCACTTATTTTTGTTTTGCCTTTCATGCTGAAGGAGGAAGAAGTACAGGCATTACTACATTTTTCTGCTACTTTAAAAACAGTAGTGGTGCTATATCTTGGCTAAATACATTAGCACTAAGGAAAAAAAAAATTATGAAAGGTTCTTGTGTGTTTTTTCCTCTTGAATTGTAATCAACTTCTATGCAGCCCTTGTATTATTTCAGCAAATTCCATGTTTTCCGTAGTATTGCTTACCACAGAAATCAACTCAGAAACATTCAAGTTGAGAAAGAAAATGTTTGATGTGAAGTAGAGGGTGGATGACTAAATGTCACAGATTTTTAAAAATAAATAAAAAAGGGGGAGGAGAAGCTCAGAGGATTGAGAACGTGATAAACAGTGATTGTAAAACTAGCCCTGAGCAGGAATAAGTGGCTAGTATGTAATGACTGGCTTAGTAAACTGAGTGCAGTGTGGCAGGTAGGGGATACATTTAAGTTCTTAGCTGCTTCATGAGCATTTAAGGAAACCCAGGATGCTCCAGATGTTAGTTGCCAACAGCATTGCCCATTTCAATGTGGTGTTCAAGGACTTCCTGCGCGGGGGAGGCTGAACTAATTGTATTATGCCAGTGTTCACAGTGACTCTTTCTATTTAAGGTGAAAATGTATGATTAAGGAAGAACTATTGTCATTGTGCTCCTTTTTTTACCTTTTCTCAAAATGCTAAGGGATATTCGACATCCAGTTCATCAGTTCTGATGAATGCTGGATTAAATACATATAACTTTTAAATGGGCCAGATGGTTTTAATGCAATGAAATCGCAATGTCTTATGTTGCTTTTAATTTATCATTTATGCTGAAAGACTATGCCTAGACTTTACCAAAGTAAGGATGAAAACTGTAAGAACCTAAGAAGAAATTCCCAAATGAGATTTAGATGTGATGTATCATATGGGGAGTAGGAAGGAGAGTTTCCATGTCCTTTGATCACCTTTAAACAAGGTTTTCCAGTGTAACTACAGTGAGGGGATTTGGGAGAAGGGTGAAATAACTACTTAAGAAGAAACATTCAAAACCCAACTTTTTTAACTAGGGAAGGAAAGACTGTGGGCTTATAGAGTCTGATAAGATTTATGAAATATAATGATATATTTTACTGAAAACCATATAAGGGGAAAAAAAAGCACGAGCAGAATCCTAATGGAAAAGGCTACTTATTTATTCATGCTGTGAAAGTATGCATCATCTCCAGCTGAAAATGATGAATTTGCCTACTTAGCCTACTCCAAAAAAAAAGAAATGAGAATTTTTCAAGAATTGCAACTCTACCTCAGGAGGTAGTTTGATCTTTTTACACAGTTTGACTAAAAATCTAAAGATAATTAATGATAGCTAATGGTGTGAAGCAAAGAGATGGTTTTCAGCGAAG
Source organism: Thinocorus orbignyianus (assembly GCA_013400375.1). NCBI lineage: Eukaryota > Metazoa > Chordata > Aves > Ciconiiformes > Thinocoridae > Thinocorus > Thinocorus orbignyianus. The sequence goes on along the minus strand of VXBW01003924.1, from coordinate 1,692,526 downwards.
TTTTCCTGAGACATTGTAAATACTTGTATACACTGTGTAATGTAACTTGTATTGTTTTGAGGGCTAAGACTGAGAGCCAATTTTCATCAATTACTTGAAGCATGATACCAAATAAAATAATATTTTTGAGATGAGCATTACTGCTTAATGCATTAGCAACAACTGGCTGAGCACTAAACTATGTACTTACTCTGAATGTGTATATGCATAAATATGACAGGTTGAACATTACAGAGCCAGTCAGATGGACAGGATCCCACGCAAACTAATATTGGAGCATTTCAGAAACCAGTGTAACTGGAATGTCTTTAAATGCTTTTGCATGTTTCATAATGTTCCTTCAGTCCCTGGGTAATATGCAGTTGTATACTGAAGGATTTCCACGGGACAATTTTGTTAGAGTTAAGATACATAAAATGGCAAGAACGTTCATGAGGTTTTTCAGGTTTAGGGCTTTTTCTACTCTGTAGCTGTGTCTGCTCCCTAAGCTCTTGTAATTTAACATTAAGAAGAGCTAGTAAAGCCCATTGCCTATCAGAGCAATCACAGATGTGAGGAAATCACCGTTAAGACTGACATTTAATCCTGACTCCTTTATGCTCCTTATCTCACACAGACCTGTAATATCCAAGTGTGTTCTTAAGCTTCTTTCTAGTCTGTAATTATTCTTTTGGCTCTAGGATGGAAGAACAGACTATCTCCAGCTCTGAGTCATCTTTTAAATACAAACCTTAACCTCTGTTTTCAGTTCATTTGATGCCCCTGTATGTATGTGACGTGTATGAGGGAGAAGTCAGGTTGCACATTTGAGTGTGTCTCTTGAAGCAGCTGTTCCTTATGGTGAATTTTTGTTCTCTGCCAGAGTGGCCTAAAACTGTACTGGGAATCCATGCCAAAGCCACATAAATTGAAGTGAAGGCTGAAGTGGGAGTACATGGCAAAAATGTGGAAGTATGGGCCTGTGTTTGGGATTGAGGAGCCAACCTATACATGGACTAGTAAATTCCCTCTCACTTACACTCAAGCTCGTACCTACTCTCCTCCTCAGCCCACTAACCTGTGATCTTAATGTGTGTAGCGTAAAGGCAAGGAGGTTAAAGAGCTTTTTTTTTTTTATGTACCATGCACAATCTTGGCTTGTCAGATGTGCCAGATATGTGATATTGAATTTGACTTTTAAAAATAAAACTCCAAACTATTATTCCTTTCTAAATGTTATGAAAAACTCATTTGTCACACCTATTTTTTCATTTCATAGTTGATGTAAGTTGTCTGGAACATAAAAAAAACCCCCAAAACATTATCAAATTGTACCATTCCTGCACTTGTACCTTCTTCCTTCTTGAAGGTTACAAGAGCATCACTAATGCTTTTTTGCCTCCATCTCCAGGTCCAGTTCTTCTGTTTTTTATTACTACTTGGCACTGAGTGAATATTTTCATTGAGTTCCTTTAAAATTTGATTAATTAATCCTGGGTATTAACAGTTACTAAGAGGCTGCTTTTAATCTATAGACACAGTCAGGATTGTTTTTTTACCCTCATGTTACACTTTGTATTTATCTCATTTTCTGTATTTAGGAATAGATTTACATACAGCGTAGTACTTCTCTATAATTGTAAAATAATAAATCTAGCAAAATGCTATATGAGCTGAAATGTATAAGAAAGAAGGAAATGCATGATGAAAACAGCCCATAACCATAAATCTCTGGCTTTTAAGACCGACTGTGTGATGTAAGACTTCTTAAAATGTTTTGAAAGACAGGATAATTAAAGGCATGGAAGTAAAGGATGTAGCATAATTTGTCATTTGTATTGAATATATTAATTAAGCAATTTATTAGAACTTATTATGCTGTGGGCTGGTAGGGTTTGGCCTTTACATTAGGGTTCACAACAGAGAAGAAGTAGTTATTGAGAACCTTGAGTCATGGTGGTGAGAAGGTGCTCCTTGGCAATAAGTACCATTAAAACATTTGTTGGGAAGCCAGCAAAACAATAACATGGAGAATGACAGCGGAAACAGAAGTGGTTATTTACTAAGTTATTTATGGAGAACACACCAGCAATTGGTAGTTCCTGTAAAATGGCTTTTTCTTTAATAATACCACTTTAGGATTTTGAGGGGTTTTGCCTACTCTTAGGTATGTTGATGTTAATTTTTCCCTTTATTGTATTTGTAGATTTGCTCTTACCACACCTTTGGTACATTTTGTTTCTTTTACCTAGTTGCAACCTAATTTGTATCAAGTATTTTATTCTTGTTAGATTATTTTTTAATAGTTCTGCACTTTCCCTTTTTCACCCTGAAAGCCTAAAGAATGACATGGGATCATCTCATGGTTTGTCTTTCCTGATCCTAAAATGACCATGACCCACCATTCTCACGGATGAAAAAAGCAAAGGGACACCTCAGAAGAGTTAATTCAGTTAAGAAAGGACTTACTAAGATTCTCGTATTCCCTGGAAATACTGAACACGCTTCTGTGCTCCAATAAGCACCCCAAACCTGGAGCAGCTCTGGAGAAAGAGGGATTAAAATGTTCCAGGGAGTGACAAGAGCCTTTTGGGAGAGGATGGTAGAAGAATCTGGCCGTAAGAAATAAAGCCAGGGAATGATGTGTGTTCTGTGCTCCATAACTCACTGGGGGAGAGAAATGAAAAAAGTATTTAATCTAAAATGTGGTTCTGGGAGTAAAAAGAAAAATAAAGTGTGTGTGCTGCAGCTCAGTGAGTGTAGGAAGAGGATGTTGAGGTGGAGCTATTGCCTGGAACTGGTGGCACCTGCTGGTTTGTGATTTGGCTGCAGTGCTGGAGGAAGGCTGAGCTGCATTAATCCACAGTGTTGTAAGAAGAGGTAAATGGGGCTAAAAGGAAACAAGTAACTCGTAGATAGATTCTCAGGGGAAATATTTAATCTTTATATCCCTGTAACAGTTTAGCTTGTTTTTATGACCTCCACCAGCTTCATCTTGTACACAGCTCTCATTTTTTAACCTCTGCTCCAAAGCTGTTGTTTCAGATAAAGAGGTCCTGTAAGCTGCTTCTAGGTGACGATGATTTTTTCCTGCTTTAGTGATTTGTGGATGTTAGCAGTAGATTCGGTGGGTGACTGCATGTCCCCCTGCCTGCTCAGCGTGTCCTGGCAGCTGCGGCTCAGCACTGCCAATTAGGTGGCAGCCAAATTGGTTCTTCTTCAGCTGAAGCAGCCTTAGTGGAAAGAGGAGGCAACTCGACAGTTTTGGTGGTAAATACTCCTTCCCCTTGCTCCTGTGCTGGATTTCAGCCATGGATGATACTGTGGGGGCCATCCACCTCCCCCAGCAACAGGGGGAGGTGCTGAATTAGCAGTTTACAGAGCCTGTGTAAATTCTTGGAGTGGTAAATCCAGTAGATATATTAAAGGAATCTTAACTCTCAGAAAAGGCTTAGTACTGCAGCATTATTTAATGGGCAGCATTCTTACAAAGCCTTAGCTAGTGTAAGCCTATGCTGGAAAGGAAGAGAATTTATATTCTTTGTGGGATATTTAGCTCTATCTCATATAATGGCAGGTGTTATCCTCTACTGCACTAAGATTTTAATTTCTTTAATCATATTTCTTTACCTTAGTCTTGTGACTCATATTCTGTTGACTAACTTTTAGCTTCTTAATGAAGAATTCATATTAATTGAAGTTCCTGCATTATAATCAAAACATTCTCTTGCTATTTCACTGAAAAATTGTGCAGGAACATTTAAATAGGTTTTGTTTAACCCATTCCCTAATTTGCTGTATCTTATGTATGTTCCTATTCTTTTAGTAAATATCCTACTGAGGACCTGTCTGGTGTGAAGTAATCTCCATCAGCTTTCTCCCATGGCAGCTCTGATAGCAGCCAGTCCTCGTGTGCTTCCCTGATAACATTTTTCAGTACGTTTTGCCTCATTAGCCCAAAATGTAATTGCCTACTTGGTGTTTACAGCAACACTGTTTATTTTGGGTATGATCATATTTGATGAGCGCATCCTCCGTTAGTGTTGCTTTAAAGATGTCTTCTTGTAAAAATGGGTTTGTGGAGTGGTTTAGCTTTAAAAGAAAACAACAAAAACAGACCCTTTTAATAAAAGAAAAACAGCAAAGACAGACCCTTTTAATAAATAAAAGCCAAAAAGAAACTTTGATTTCACGTGCCCTCATCCTTCAAACTCGGCTAAAGCTTTAAGTGACGACACGCTCTTCTCAGCTGTGTGACAGCTCTGATGACGGCACAACAACATGGTGTGAGGATGTGAGTGAATTCGTCACCAAACTGCCAGGGGTCTTGCTGTACACCTGCCTCGTCCCTTTCTTCTGTCAGGACGTCTGACAGAGATGCCAGGGTCTTGGCCTGTGATTGCTGCTTCCTCTTCTTGCAATTCCTTTTCTCTCTCTCTCTTGGCAGGCTCTCAGAAATAATATTTTTGGACCAACTCTCTTTTTCCAGTCCTTTTAAATTTAAAACTGAAATTTACTGTTTTTCAGACCATTGCAAATGTGTTTGCTCTTCTCTTTAAAAGTGGGGGAAGAGGCGAGAGGCTGGGATGACTGGGAGGTGCAATGGTCCTTTCCAAGTCCACTCCAATGATATGAGCAACTGTGCTGGGGCCATGGTTTATACAGGGGGTGAACCATGAGCCCAGTTCCTGATGAAAATGGTCAAAAGTACATTTTAAAGTTTTTCTTTTTTCTCTTTCACTATATTGCTGGTGATAATGTACCACACAGTGACTCAGACTTTCTGCTTGTTATAATTTTTCTTACTGATGGAGAAAAACAGCTTTAAATTATTCCACATATCAATGGTCGTGTGCATCAAAAACAAGCTAAAAAATGCTAATGGCCTCAATCCATGAATATCCAGAAGGCATAAAGCTTTTGTAGTATAAATATATCATTTAATGAAAATATTGAAAGGAAGTGCATTTCCATGAAATTCATCTTTCGGAATGTTATTTTTAATAGATGAATTCATTGCTTTACCCAGAGGTATTTTTCTTTCCAGTCCTTTTCCAGACATAGAGCCTTACTGCACTCTCTTCAGGTTATGAACAGAACAGCATTTGCATCGGGTTCTCTCCATACTCCATAGCAGTGAATTGCTGTAAAGCATGAATTTGACTTCCGTAGCTCTGCCATAAAAAATACCTGAAAAGGTTCTGCTTAATAGAGGGTTCTTTTGTTGTATTTATTTTTGTGAGTCTAAAGGAAAAGCTCTATCCTTTTCTAGTAACTAGATTAGGAAGAATCAGGTGGTTCTTTACAAAACTGGTATCAGTTCCCTCTGAGATATAATAAATCTCCTAGTGTATAATGTGGGCAAGTCCAAGTCTTTTTATATTCCCTTTCCTGGGCAAGCAACTTGCATCATGCATCAATGTAGGTGCTCTAGAATAGGAGGTATTTGCTTGCATTGTTGCCATGTAGTGAGGCTAAATTCAATAGCACTTGAGAAATGCTCTGAAGTCCTCCAGTGGAAGGATCTCTTTCATTTGCTTCCAGTAGTTCCCACAATGAGCTAATCGCTATATAAACTTATTTGTCTTCCAAATTAGCAGGAGCTGAAAAATCCACTTCTTTCAGTGAGTAAAAATGTCAAGCATGTGAAAGAAAAATCGGCCACCCATTTCTGTAAAACATTAACTTCTTTATCCAGAATTCTTTTCTGCATTAATTGTTAGGATGAGCAATTCATCTACTAAACTTTTCCAGACTGAGAGGCATGCTATAGCGCTGGCTACATGCAGTTGCAGGCTAGTGCTCTAAGTGACTTTGTTACTCCTTACAGTTTGCCAAACAGCAGCAAAACTGAATTACCAATTTCTTTTTCATTGTGTCTGCAATAGAACTTTTTAGTATGACAGGCTGAGAGGGCTGGGGCTGTTCATCCTGGAGAAGAGACAGCTCCAGGGAGACCTTAGAGCAGCCTCCCAGTATCTGAAGGGAGCTACAGGAGAGCTGTAGAGGGACTCTTTGACAGGAAGTGTAGTGATAGCACAAGGGGGAACAATTTTAAATTGGAAAAGGGGAGAATTAAACACTAGAAAGAAATTCTTTAGTGTGAGGGTGGTGAGGCACTGGAACGGGTTGCCAGAGAAGTTGTGGATGCACCATTCCTGGAAGTGTTTGAAGCCAGGCTATATGGGGCTTTGAGCAACCTGCTCTAGTGGGAGGTGTCCCTGCCCATGGCAGGGGGGTTGGAACTTGATGACCTTTAAGCTCCCTTCCAACTCTAATCATTCTGTGATTCTGTAATAGTGAGTGAGCAGTCAGGTCTCATGGCATGTAGTAGGAAAAGCATGGAAAAAGTTTCAGGACAAAAAACTACATCAAATTCTTGTCATCACAAGGCTCTGGAGATGAGGTCTGCTCCCTCCTAGGATCCAGAGGAACCCAATATCCTAGTTGACTGGGGACTCATCAGAGGCTGGTAGAGAAAATTCATGTTTAGAGAGTCAGAGCAACTCACTGGGGCCAAACAGCCTCACTCTTTCCCTGCGTCGCCTGCCAAAGAAAAGGCGTAAATGCTTTTTCCACTCTGTTAATCAGTGTTAAAAAGTGTTAAAATACTGATTTGACTTCTCCAGTCCTAGCCTATCCAAACCAAGTTCAATTAACACATCTTAGAACTGAGCTTTGGAGCCTTATTTTAATGTTGTGATTTAAATCCATTGTATTAAAAGTCATTTCTCTCTTAAATAATTTTTTCCTGTACTGTTGCCTTTGTTTCCCAGTCTGAGTACAGAAACTAATGAGATTTTTCTCTCATTTAAAATGCTGATAAGAAATACTATGGTAGAAACATTAAACGTTTGGGTTTTTTTTATGTAGAAAAAGTGTTTATGTAACACACAGCTTTTTAATAGCTTAACAAATCCAGTAACTGACAAAACTGTGACCATGCGTGAAAAGTTTCAACCTGTACAGGGAGAAAAAGGTAATTCAAGCCAACTGTAAATGGAAACTCTTTCCCATCTTAACTGTATGGCATTATCATCAATCACTAAAATCTTTTTCCTGTGTAATCTCACTTATTTTCCCCTATGCAGTTTGCTCAGTGATATTGTAAATTCAGCATTTATAACCTTACATGTGGGTTTTTTTTGTTGTTGTTACCTGCTAGGATATTGAAACAGTGGCAGCAGAGAGTGAGTAAAGTAGATATAACCAGGTTACTTTTTAATACTCATATAAAGACTTCCCTCAGGGAAGTGCTGAAAACCATATAATTTAAGTTATTTATAATGTGACTTGACAAAAAATTGGAAAAAGATAACAATAGAGTACAAAGAGAGGTTTTCTTTTTTAATTTCTAGTGTTATATTTTAACTATCCCTTGTTCTATGTTTTTGCAATTCAGAGGCCAGTTTAGGAAGAAATGTGATCTTTATTTTGTGAAAAACGTGTATGTATGCATATCTAAATATGGGTGTATTAATTTTTTTATGTGTAGCTGGATATATACGTGATGTAAATGTGTAAGCTATCCATTACTGTGATGCTATGGCTCATTTACATTTACATAGTCCTCAAATAATTTTGGTTGGGTTTTTTTTGTTTGTTTTGTTTTTAAAGGCCTCATGCTCAACTGCAAATTAAAAGGTTGGCAGAACACACAGATTCATTAACACAGAGGTCAGGTGTGCAACAACCTTGAAGTTTTGAAATGAGTCCCTCACCTGGCTTCTGAAATGATTAGAAATAAGATATTTTGTGTAGATGTTTGCTTCCCCACTTTTACTTTCAGCTAGACAATCATCGATTATTTTGTAAGTCAGGGATGAATTTCTGGTGTCATTTTTTCCAATTTTCTCTTTCATGATTGTGATTAAAAAGCCTTCCACTCTTGTGTTATTTTCTATTATTTGAACTCAATAACTTTTTACTTTCTGATACATGAAAATAATTAGTTGATGGTTGGATAAATAATGCATCTGAAAACAGAGCAGAGCTGGATAAATAACAGCTGAAAATTACCCTGTTAGTGTAGTAAGTCTGAAAGATATTTTTCCATCTGGGTAGGGTCTTGAGCTCAGGTTACCTTGTTAGCCCTTTTCTCAGGGAAGAGAAATCTTGTTGTGAGGAATGAAACTGAAAATAGGGGTAGGGAGAAATGCAGTCGCTCTTTGCACCTTTTCAGTAGCTGAAACAAGAAGAAAATTGGGGAGTAACAGATAGAAGTGTGTCCTGCTGTTGGAGCAATTCTTAGCACTGATGGTGTTCAGGGGGAGATTCCTATGGGCTGTGAGACCCACATCTAGCACGGTGATGATAAGAAGTTGTAACAAACAGCAAAAAGCCACCAGTACTGTTGTGTTAGTATTTCTCTGTCAGATGGAGCAGCTGCTGCATATGTCTCTGGGAGTAGCAGCTTAGTAAATGCACCAGATCATGTTTTGAACCTCTCATCCTGCCTCTCTAGGGAAATGAGTTAAGGATGTGTAGATGAACAGTGCAAATAACTTTCTTTTTTTATTTTTTTTCCCCCTCAGGAAAAAGGTAGCTTAATTCAAGCTGGTATTGAAAAACAGATAAAATAAAGGTTAGGCTGTTGTTGTATGCAGAGGTGTTTGAGGTTGTAGTCAGTGCATCAGTGGCAGTTTGGTCTGAAAATAGTGTTTATTAACCCAAATGTGTTAGATTTGAAAAATTAAGCTGTATGAAGATAAGAGATGCTTTACCCTGGATGATAACGTCAAGCTTGGTAAATGCCAGAAAGGCCAAATCCATGGGAACAGAGAGCACGCAGCAGGCAAGGCAAGGCAGGAGAGAGAGCAGGCAGGAGGACACCAACAGAAGAGACTTACAGAGACACAAAAATTGGCTCTTTATTTGGGAACAAAAAAAAAAAAAAAAAGACGACAGAAAAATAATGTAGAATTAAAGTTCTGGATTAAGTACCATTAACATCTGTGTCTTCCTCTAGTGTAGAGGTCAGTCACAGAGCTTTATTCAGTTTGATAGCTCTAAATCTGAAGTGTAAGTATTGAAAAAGAGTATGTGTAATTCTGACAATATGTAAATCAAGGGTTTAGTGTGGTTTGTTTGGGTTTTGTTACAAAACTTTGCTTCTTGTACCTACATGCCCATAGGCGCTGCAGAAAAACTATTGTGCTTTTTTTGATTTTATTGGGTTTCATTTGCCCTTAGGATTTCTGTAGAGTAGGCGTACTTGAATTAAAAAAATATTATAGTGCTATAAGTGAACAGAAGTGTTAATACGGCACCTATAGCTATAAAGGTTATTTTGTGTGACACAGTTTTCCTAGCATATGATAACAAACCCACAATTTAAGCATGAAATTCACTTTGGAGTGAGAGGAAATACTAAAATAATATCTTTATATATTGCAGTAGGTACCTCACTGGCTAGTGAAATGCAGCTGTTTCTGAGGCTGTATCATAGCTCTGCAAATACCCTGGCACAGTTAGGATAATTTGGAGAATAACTTAAATGAAACTACCAAAGTGCCCAAGGATGCCTTGGTTTGTCCAAAGTACACTGGGAAAGTAACCATATGGGATTCATATAATGTGTCCTCCAGAAAACTATACCGGATCATTACTTAGTACTTTTTATTTGTTTAAAACTATTTTGTTACCATTTATTGGGGGTCCTAGTTTAACAAGCATTAAAAAGGCCTGTCTATGCAGTGGTGATGTCCATCTGAAGCACCTCGTTTACAAATAGTCATGAAATCTGTCCTTGCCGTGTGAACTTTAAAAATAAAAAAAAGGGGGCAATTGCTTAAATTGAGGAGTGGATATTACTTCTCTCCCAGCTTGGAAAGTGTTTCTTTCAATATATTTTTCTCTTTTTCTGTATATTTTTATAAATTTTGTTTAAAAATTTAATTTCTAATCCACTGAGAATTAGTAGCATCTATTCCTTTTTATTACAAGTTAGCTCGCTAATTTGATAAAGAGTCTGTCAGCATTTCTTTTGCATATTTTGTTCCTTTGTGTGCTTTAAAAAACCTCCTGCTACACTGTATATTATTCAACCATTTGTGGCTTGAAACATTGCCTAAATGCTAGCTTATGTTTCCCCATTTTCAGCCCGTAGCTTTTTATGTCTGACAACTCCAGTTTTGCAGCAATAACATGGAGTTCCTGCTATGCTTAGAAAAACACCACCCATTTAAAAATATCATCTGCCACCATTTTATTGCACAATGGGTAGATCTACTTTGGAGGGTTGCAATGTTTTGTTTGACTTGCTAGCTATTTTTTAGAAATGAGGTTTTTATATAAATTCCAAAACTCTTTTGCCTTTCACGGCTGATTACTTTTTGGAAAAGTTGAAAGTGGAAGGTTTCTGGCTGACTTCCGCGTGTAGAAGAACCTTCAAAAAGTCCTTTCTGTATGTGCTCATTGTACTAATATTAAGCCAAAGTTTGTAGAAACTTCACTCCTTGGAAGTACTATCTCTGTTCTGTCACCAGTCTTATCTGCTAAATCCCAACGAGTGTGAAAAATGAGAAAAATCTGGGTTTGCTTGGCTGTTTCAACAATGTGTTGAGAATGGCCAGATTGCTGAAGAAGATGATTCTCTTGGAAACCTCAACAGCCCGGCCTCCTCATCTGTAGGCACATAAAGCTCATCTGAGTGTGTAAATAAAAATAAATAATGCAGTGAAAAAATATGCAGAGTATTTTGTTGAAGTGTTTCAGTTTTCGATCTGCCATAACTAATTTAAATCCTCTGTTAGGATTGATGCAGGCGAAGGGGTCAGGTTTAAGACATTTATAATCTAAAGCTTTCCTGCTACTATACCTTTTCTACTTTTATATCCTACCATCATATCTTTCTTCTGCAAAGAAAGTTCCTTTTATTCCCTCTTCCCTTCCTGCTTTGAAGAGAACATTTGCTTCTCCATTTATCTGAAGTAATGAGAACAGGGTAGCTCTGGTTTCTTTAGATCAGTCCAATTAGGCTTCTTTTAGTGTATACAATATCCTTCTTTTTTTTTTTTGCACAGGACTCTCATTTCTTTGTGCAGTGTCTCCATCTCCAGCACTCAGTATATCTTACATGCTTTTTTGAATTTAAAATTGAAAAAAAAAAAAAAAGGCAATTGTCATCCAAATGTCTGTGGTCTCTATTCTCTACTCCAGGCTTATTCACGGAGGGCAGCTGTTAAATGGCTTGGCGGGGCCAACTGTGATGAATGCGGCACCGTTTCTTTCCACGACGTGGTTTTCTCCAGATGAACGTGCCACGGCCACAGCCATCGCCTCGCTCCTCAGTTACCTGGGCGCGGCTGGCGCCTTTCTGGTGGGACCTCTTGTAGTGCCATCTCCTAACGGAACATCTCACCTCCCACTGGCATCGCAGAGCAACACCGAGCACATCAAGGACCGCATCGAGGCTGTGTTGTATGCAGGTGTGGTTTAAAAATAAAAGTTATTTTAAAAAAGGAAAAAAATATATAAAAAATTTACATACCATCATGTGTGTGTTTGGTGCTTGTGAACCACTCCCCTCTAGTGGCTGGTCTGCAAAGAAAGTAGTTACTAACCGATGGGAAAAAAGGGGTAAGATGTTGTGCCATCAGAAGAGTTAATTTTTTTTTCCCTTTTGTGCAGTAAAGATTTACAAATAGTCTTTTGTACAGACTAATTCCAAATATCTTATGAGAAATGTCTTTTAGGCAAACTTACACTTTGCCTGAGCTTGCAGACTGGTTTTTGCTTCTTGAATTTTCATTAAAAAAACGTGTCCATGACAGGTTGTTTTTTTTTAATTTTGTTTCTATAAAGATGGAAATCCAATAATCTTTCAGCATTAAATGTGTTCCTGTTAAATCAGCCTTAATTTATGATTTGCATATGGCTTTCAAGTGTGATTACATTATTAGTATTTAAGAATCTAACTTTGAAACGAAACCTCAGTAGATTTTGGTTTTAACTAAAACCACATAATTCTTACATGGTGAAAAATTTGAATGAAGTGACAACGACTTATCAGGGAAAAAGCACTGGTACAAAATTCACCTGATACAACTTAGACTTTATCTCCTTGCTCTTTTTCGTGCAATGGCTTCTCCAGCTCTTTGTGTCACTTACAAAAAATTAGCAGCAAGTTGTAAGGAAAAATAATTGCCCAAGTCACTTAATAGTCTTCAATCCAAATCTTAGTGATTATAGATTGGTATAGCATGAAGAGCAGCTGAACTTTACTGGGTCACAGTTTCACATTTGGTTGGGTTTTTCCCCTCTTATAATTGCAGCCTCTGAAATTCAGCCGGGAGTTAGCCCTAAGTGTTCCGAGTATGTATACTGTATAGTTTATATGCAGGTTTATGGGATTGAGTTGGCTGTTTGTGATCATTTATTCCCAGACATTTTTCTTACGGAAATGTTGTGGAGTTAATATTTCTGTTGGGTCAGGACCACTTTCCTGTTAGTTTTAAAGAAAGCGTAGTAGAATTTGGATCACTATTTCAGCAAGTATTTTTGAGTAACCTACTTTTAAATGGAGGCAAATGTATTGGAACAACAAGGAAATTTGGGTTTGGTTAGGCCTTTTTCAGAAGTAAATATAATGTTGTCTTCTGAAAAATCTTATGGCAGATGAAAATGGCCAGTGTGAAAGAAGGAAAAATGAAGGCAATTCAGCTTTTGTCCTGAGAAGCAGTAGATAAGGAGAGGACAAATCTAGCAATTAGAGAAGTGCTTTAGCGCTCGCTCTCTTTAGATTTTTCATGACAAGAACTCATCTGCCTAAAGGAAGAACAGTTTTGTGTCTGAAACCACTGTTTTGAGGCTGGTAGCACAAGAAATGTTGCTTTCAACAGCCCATTAGATTCACTTTCTCCTCTGTTCTCTTCTGGGAGGTTTTACTAGGCATTTTCTTCAGAGACTGTGCTTGCTACTAAGGTTCAGTACTGCGTCTGGCCTGCCCCATGTCTCAGCATGGCTCTTTCTGAACCAGCAACGATTTGGGAGCGTCCTGTAGACCTGTTTGGGATCGTTGGTCCCAGCGTAAGATGATCTTACGTCAGCTCTTCAGCTTCCTAGGAAGAGTGTTTTGTAGGCCATCAGTTCTTACTCGGTATTTGAAAGTGCTTTGAACAGAAGTGGGTTGCTTTGTGCAGCTGTGGTTATAGTTGTGTTCTATGGGGTGCATCTTTTCAGGGGCTACAACCCCTTTTGCTCTTCAGACAATAAAAAAGAGCAGGTTCCTGAACATTGCTGGCCTGAGGTAAATCGCAGTGATGGTGGCAGAAATGTCCAACTGGTTTAAAATAGGAACTGTCGAAGAGGAGATTGCTTTGAATCCATTGTGGGATTTGTCCTGTCTTACTTCAGCCCTGTTTCTCTGGGGAGTTGTCTGTCTCCTTTGCCCTCTCTTATGTCAGGTGGGCTCCAGAGGTGGAAGGGTGGCTGCCTCCTGGTGGGTGACTACCTTGGGTAGTTGAACACCATTTTTTCCCTGTAGATGGAAAAATAGCTGATAGGTGTTATAGGGTATTGTTTGTCCCCTTAATCAGCCGAGCAGAGAACAAATTGACTTCACAGATTACTGGTCAAGATCTTACAGAATGTAGCAGAACAACGAGCTGGACCCAAGTGTCCCAATTCTTCAGGAAGTGTGGTCAGCACTTGGCATGACTCCTCCTTTCACATACTATGGGAAAGCCAGCTTCACAGAATAAGCCCTCCACATGCCTAGCGGAGTGTATCTGTGATGGAGCTTGTTGCTCTTGTGTGAGGTAGTGTTAGATAAGGAGTCTCCAAAAGTTCGGTGATGACTTTTAGAAGACATTAATGATATGAAATATTAACTTGACGTCAGTAGCGTGCCAAGAGCGTCCTAACTTTCGAAGGACTTATCCTCAAACATGATTATGAAGCAATTGCTTGTAAACTCATTCCAAAATTGCTCAGTTAACTCCACTCTCTTCTATGTTTTAATAAATTGCTGTTGCTTTATCTCGAACGCAGACTAAGAGCTCAGATGAATTACCACAGCCGCTTTCTGCGTCATCTGTGTCTCTGCACATACTGGTTCACAGCTGAAACAGTACAGGCATAGCAAATCAGGATTGAATTGTATTACCTTAACTGCATAAGGAAGGTTGAATTATTCTGGACTGTAGCCAGAGCTTTTAGTCGTGTGTTTTCCTAAATATCAATGTAAAAATAATCTTTTGTGTGTATGTGTATGTAAAGTGCTCTCATTCCCCCCTTACATTTCAGGACAAGATGGGGAGGAGAGTCTGGTTTTGCGTAGGTCTTTGTGCTGTGAGTAGTCTATCAGAAGGAAAAAGAACTTGTATTGAGGCTTGTATCCCTGTAAACCTCCTCTTTCTGTTTGGGACTTAAACAGGCAGCAGGGTGCCTACTTCCTAGGCTGGGATGCAGTCATCTCTCCACTTTGACAGTCACAGGTTGCTGTGGCGTGGTACCCAGCTTTAGTGGGGCATTCTCACTCCTCAGCAAGAGGTATACACAGCACTATTTGTGCACAGTAATTTATGCTGACTTGCCCAATTCTGCGTGCTTTGCACTGTTGAGAAGCCAATAGCTCCCATAGAAGAGTTCCTCTTGTGACTACAACTCCCTTGGTCTCCTTATTGCCCTATTTCTTACCTTTTATCTTTTGCTTACATTTATTCCATACTTACAATCTAAAACTTGTCCTGGGAATGTATTTTTCTTTATCTAGTCTGATAGGATAAATGATGATGGAGATAAAGATGTGCGTTTCCTACTGAGGAAACAGTGCGACATGTAAGAAATCAGATGTATTTGGCAGGATCTATATTTTTGGTGGAGATCCAAGTGTGACACAAAGCTAAGATAGCACTAAAGACTTTTATTTTTCAATAGAGGGAGCTGCTATAGTTTCCAGAGTGAATTCTGCCCTTTTCTTGTGTGTATGAAGGCAGTGCTTGCAAGGCAAATTTGTTAATTTGGTAAGTATAACACTGGGAAACATTAACGAGTTGCGAGAAGGTACAACAAGGACTGCATGCTGAATTTAATAATTAAAATAAAACCATGAAGTGTGACTATACTGCTCCTACTGCAGCGATTTTACTGGCAGGAGTCTTGAGACAACACATAGAAGAGGCCCCAGTTGAGCACCTGTTATAGAATATTACTGTGACATAAAAAAAATTAGCAACGTGTTTTATGTTCTTTAGAAAAAGACCTAGCCTTTCGTCTTACAGCATAGCTGTAAAATGAAGTTAAATAATAAGCACCTCGGACAAAGTTTATGGGTTTGCATGGTGACATTCTTGTTGGCTATACTTGTCTACAGTCTGAAATCTTCCTTTATTATGTGATTAAAGCACGCTTACATGTGTGCATAAGTTTACCTATAAACCTATATGTAGTCCTAGGTACGGGAGAAGGGGATAAACGGCTTTTGGCAAGCCTTGCTTCCCTGTCGAGTATCATACTGTAGTGACAGAGCCTCTCATCCCTTTCTTAGATCTGGGTTGATCAAGTTACATTCACTGCTTGTAGTCTCAAAACCAATATGCACAAAGATGGAAATTAGTCTGTTTTTTGGAGAACAGCGGAGATACAGTGAGAAGGTCTAATTAAAGTGCCCTTGACCCTCAAAACGTGCGACTAGACCACAGCAGGAAAAAGGGACACCACGTAATTCATAATGAATCTTTTAGTATTTGATAGTGGAGAATGGCATTGTCACATTTCTGGTATGCCTGCAAAAGAAATTTAGTGTAGACATTTTTTTTTTTCCATATACCAAGTAGAAGCATTCATTTCCCTTCCCAATCTCCAGCTGATCCATTTAGACTTTGAGTCTTATTTACTTTTCAGTTTTCTGAATTTATTTTCTTCTGGTTTAGCAGAAGAGCTGGCAAAATGCCATGATCATATTGATTTATTAAAAAAGAGAAGAAAAAAGAAAATGAATGCACTTGAGTATCTGGCTCTGCTGGAATTTATTTGTGTTGTCAGTGAACACTTCTTTGTTATAAGATTACAGGTTCTTTTAAGATAACACACTTCAGCTATACATTTTTCTCTCCAGCAGCAAAGAATCTTGTTTTTCAAAGGGGATGGGAGAAATATTGGGATTGAGGACTGTGGAGAACATGATATACATTGTAAAAGGCCTGTAAAACAAATTCATTAGACTGACTGTGCATAGAGTTGTTTTTTCTCAGAATGTCTGATCATGCTGCGTATTTTCTGTGAAGTGCTCATCACTTTGCAAGTTCAGGTCCAAATTTCTGCTATGAAATTGTTCAAAGATCTGGAATACCTGCTGCTGAACAGGAGGAGCGTCTGTGAACAGCTGTATTCTTTCATTTTTCTCCCCGTTGCCTGTGCTCCCTCTATTCCTGAGCCATGGCTGCTCCAACACTTTTCTCTTTGTATTCTGTTGCCATCTAATACTGTTTGTGTCCGAGATGCTGCCTTGCTTGACCTTTAGTTTGCCTTCATCATCCTGTGCGCTGAGTAATTGTCATTCTGTGCCCTGGGGCTTCCCCAGTCCCATCTGTTGAAAGTCTCTAGCAGGCTATTACCTGCACTGCGTTGCTTCCACTGCAAGGAAACGTGGCCAAATCTTCATAATGCAGTTCTCTAAAGAAACAAAGCAAAACCTTTCCTCGTGCTTCGCTGAGTTCCCCATGTGTGAGCCTGGTGCTCAGCAGCTCCTGTCACTGGAATGGACTGCCAGTATTCCCCCATCTCGTTGATTCTCCATCTCAATTTGAAATCTTGCTTGTGGAGGAAAAAAGAAATTCTCCTTCAGGATATGGAGTTCTGTTGTTGGGAGCAGTAAAGCGCTTCTGGTGGGATTTATGTATCAGAGGCTGGCTGATAACAATGCTGTACTGAAAAAAGTCTTTTAACGCTAACATCTGTTCTCGGTTTTGTTTTTCTTTGCCCTCTTGTTTAGAATTTGGAATGGTTTCCCTGATATTTTCTGCAGCGTTGGCCTACTTCCCCTCGCGCCCTCCGTTCCCTCCCAGCGTGGCTGCAGCGAGTCAGCGACTCAGCTACAGAAGAAGTTTTTGCAGGCTCTTAAGGTGGGTCCTCATTGGGTTGCCACTTCAAAGCAGATCAGCACCTAAACAAATAAAAACAAGTGTGCTTTAATCTTCTCATTGAGCAAACAAGTTGGTTTGTAGTGTTTTTAAACAAAATAAAATTAAATATTAATGCTGAGACATAAAAGGATGCTAACTGCTAAAAAGCAGACATTAAATTTTAAATCGCTGGATATATCTCAGGCTTTCATGGTGAGGTCCTTAAGCACCAACACTGCTTTAGTCATTCTGTTAGCACAGCTTTCCTTACACAATGCTTCTGTTATATGAGGTTATACAAGTTTGTTAACAGTGTGCGTACTACTAAGTGTGAGATCCTGACAATTGACAACACTGGGCAGGACTAACTAATAAGCTGCTTTCTTCCATGCTTATTATATTGGAATGAATTTGAGGTTTGCTTGTCATTCAAAGGAGCATCCAGCTGTTTTCATTCAGCAATGAATGAACTATCTGGAACCATTACTTGATCTATTAAATCTCATTAATTGTATGTTAAATTATGAAAAGGAAATAAGAGAAGTGTTTCCATATGTGTTTCTGGACAGGCTCAAAGGTGAGTTAGTTTCCTTTAAATTCTGTGGGTTAAAACAAAAGGGTTATAAAGGAAGTGACATCTCTGGCTTTGCAGCTTCTCCCACTTGGTCTCTTTTGCTAGGACACAGTCCCGTCCCCCTTGTTTTTGTACAGTGTCTTGTGTAATGGGATTCTGATCTCAGAGGAACAACTGTAATATTAATGCTGAATAATTGTGGAGCCCTGTACGTGATACTGCACAAATGAGCTTCCTGGGGCAAAGAAGAACCGCTCCCGCGGTGCGGAGTGTGGCTAACTTCAAACTCTTGCTGTAATTGTTTCTTGTATGATGTAGTGATAGGAACTGAATCTGCGTACAAGGGGCTGCTTGAAACTCGGTAATTGTGGAGCTTTAGGCATTTAATTAATACAGACCTAGTGTGGGCTGTACTTTACAAAAGTGTATTTAGAGCCGGCAAAAACAACTCATCCCTTGTCATTGTTGGGTGGGTTTGGTTTTTTTTTTGCTTGAGTTTGGGGGAGTAAATAGTTGACAAGGTGCTTAATCCTGAGTGTTCATCCTGGAGCAGGCTAGCAGTTGGGAGAAGGTGCGAATGCAGCTGGCTGGTTAGTCTGCAATGTGACCTACTCAGGATACAAAAGAAATAGCAATTCCGATAAGGACACTTAACACACACAATAATTCTGTTACGATCCAAGCTGGTGTGCAGTGGGACCCTGCCTGAGGGCCATGTTGTAAAAATGTTGCTGTTAAACAAAAATCCAAACAGCAACTGACTCCACAGGTGAAATATAAAATTTCTGTTGACAGTACTTCATTTGGGAGCTTCATAACCATTAGGTTGCTTACTCAAAGCATTGTAAAGATTGGACCTATGATACTGGTAAGGTCAAGATGTCAACAGCATGGTTGGCTTACTGTTGACAATCAGCAAGACTTAAGAAAGCAAACTTGACGCTTAAATAATGAGTGTGGTTTATAGTGTCTCCAAGAACCAAGAGGATTTTTGAAATGCAGTCAGGTAGATCATTGTATCTCCCTTCCTTCTGGTCTTTATGCATTTTTCCATGCTACGCCTTATCAAAGGCACTTCTTGATTCCTCTGTACATGCAACAATCAACAGCTCATCATTAAATCCACTTATCTTGGGGAGCCTTTCAGCAACAATCCATCAAGCAACGGGGTTTTATAAAAGAAAAAGGTACCTACCACACTTAAAGAGAAATCCATCATCTCATTTGTTAGGGTTCTAAGCTCTGTTGCCTGCCTAATCTAGGCTTCATAATTCTTGGTGCAGAGAGCCTTTCTTTTGACTTAATGGTGTAGACTGAAGGTAATCAGCTGATAAGTACCAGGAAATCATGATTTCCCCTTACTGCAGACTTACTCTCTGCTATAAGTACTGCGTGTAAGGCATTTAGGATGTATGTGAGCTGGTGGGTTGACCCAACTATGCTCCGAGAAATGCTCATGAGAATTGAGATGTTCATCATTTCCCTCTTCTCTCCCGCAGGCTGCAGTTTTATACTTCAAAATAAAGCTGTGTAGCATAACTTTACCACTGAAGTCATTGACCTTTTCCCTTGGATGCCAAAGGAATCTATCACATCTTGCAGCTCCCACATTCCTTCGTGCCTTCAGGTCCTTGAGCACTCATCTTCATGAGATGCTTTTTGCGGAGTTATATGTATCTTCTTAGGGTCAGCCATCCCCTGTAAGCCATCTTCTGGGGGCTTGCTTAGGATTTTGGTTCTTCCTCATGATTTGGAGAATTCCTACTTCTGGCAGTATAACAATTAGCTGATTTGAGGTTATCTCCTGATACCAACTCTCTCAGGCTGCAGTGGGAAGTGACAGATTAGTCATGGTTTGGGAGCTAAGCCCAAATCTTTTAACAGTCTATCACACACTGTGACAAGTGTAGTTTGAATTTCCATTAGAAAAAGTACAGTGCCCTTTCTCAGTTTCTTGGGTGAAGCAGATATGACTTGTTTTTTCCCCTCCTATTTTAGAATACACCACAAATTTCCATGGAAAAAAATTCTAATGCAAGTAAATAGTTGATAAGTCTTAAAATCTGCATTAAGAAAATACGTCGTGATTTTTGCTTTGAAGTAATTAGATGCTTTTAACCTTTCATATTTTCAAGGGGCTATGTAAGCAATTTTGAAATTTCATAACAGGGTTTTTGTGCATCGTTATTTCTTTAATGAAACTTCTGTATGACATCACTGTCCAGTGCTGGAAGCTGCTCAGAGTGTGCCGGATGTTAGTAAGCACTGTCAAAGTTACTCTGAAAATGGTGACTGACTTTGATGGGGCTCTCCTCTGTCTCACAGGTTCTAGTGGGGTTAAGTAGGTTCCTGAAAAAAAAAACAAACAAACAAAAAAAAAAACAGAAGAAAAAAGCCAATTTGTATTCCAGCAGAATGGTTTAACAGAGAGGCTAATTCTGATATCTTGTCATAAGGGCTGATATGACGGAAAACAGTGTGGCTTCACCAACTGATGGTGTGACAGCATGTTTGTCTATTTTCAGTGGAGCAATTGCAAAATTTCAAAAACAAATACAAGTGGCTGGAGCCATGAGAAGTGGAGCTGCTACTTAAGATGTGTGTTTCAAATAGCTCCAGTGCTTCATGCAGCCAGCGCTAGCTCTTGCTGGACAAGGGTACAGAATAGCATCTGGTGATCGGTGCTGGTTTGTGACTGAGGAGGTGAGAGGGTGATAGCCTCTGTTACTGGAGAATGTTCCACTGCAGAGCTGGGTCTCTAGTGTTGACACTAGGAGTTGGACGTGGCACAGAGCAGCTATCCTACGTGCAGTCTGTCTTATTGCTTGAGTTACACAAGACAAATAAGCCACAGGAGATCTGGGTTGAGTGAGTTACAAAGTACTCATCCCCACCAAAAGTAGCTCTTCAATGAAGATGAGGTTCAGATACTCAAAGTATTGTTTCAGATCAGTGTATTCAGTCTTGTTCCTTCTTTGCGGTCTACAACATGGCTATATAATGTCCATGCAAAATAAGTCCTTTCCCTTTTATTCTACACACGTTGAATCAGCTTTTACATGTGTAGCTTTAAATAGCATCAGAAAACCTGCCTTAAGACATGCCAAGATGATGCAAGATAGATGAGGATGAGAGTATGGCATTCTAAGGACAGAAAGTAAGTTGTCAGAAGATGGCAACTGCTTCAGCATTCAGAGAAATACAAGCAGTATGTGGAAGAGCTGAAAGTTTGGGAGTTGTTTTTCTTTGCATTAAGAAAAAAAAGTCTGACGTGAATGATATTGAAAGAGGAGGATGTGTTCATGCGATAGAAATGTGCTGTTCAAGAAGAGGATGTGTGAAAAAGAACAGTGCAAAAAAAACACTGGCTGATGTGCTGTGCCTGGATCATCTAGGGGAGTAAAACAGCCATAAGCTGCAAACCTCTGAATGTTTTGGCAAGTGTTTGAAGTTTTTTCCCCTCCCTCTTGGCTTTCATAACTGTATGCTATCAAATTGCTGGTTCGTGCCAAGGAACTGGTACTGTATCAGGATCAATTTTATGTAAATTGTTTGGGAATGGGGGGAGCCATGTTTTGTGGTTACACAGATAACCCATGGGATAACCTTGGAATTACCATAAAATCTCTTCACTTTAAAATATCAGCGTTGCAGAGTCTAAAGTGTGTTTTCTGGTTTTATTCCCATACCGAAACAGTTTTGAAGAAAAGCTGGGCATTGCTTAGCAAAGGTTTTGCATTTGTTTTTGGTTACGATGGGTGGGTGGGGGAGATCGGTGGTGGTATTTGTCTGCCAACTCCTGTTCAGCTGAGTATGATGAAGATGATGACACAGCTTTGACTGCTTCATCTTCACTGGATGATAAAGGTTGAATAGTTTTAATTGGGAGGAAAAAGCAAACACGTTGACTGTTTAGAGCAGAATATTATGCTTGTACCTGGTTTTTGACAGTTCAAACTGTCAAAATTTTCCACTCTTGTAACTGTATCCCTCTCATTTCTAGACTTCTTGCTTTTCACCAAAATAAAGAGAAGTAAAACGGTTTAATGAAAAGAAAAAAGTACAGTTCAAAAGTTATGAATATCTGATTTTATTCTTGAAATACACTTCTTGGCATTTAAATTAGTGCTTATTGTTCCTAACATACACTTAGGCTAAGTAGATTACCCATGCAAACGCATGGCAGAATTGCTTGAGGAAATGAGAAACAGAGGAGCTTGGCACGTTACAAAAATCTTTGAACTATATAGAGACTGGCTTTTTTTTACTATCACAGTGCTGAACCAATAACATCTCAGTCAGTGGAATTTCAGTGACATGGCTGATACCTTTCTTGTTTTTCCTGGCTTTCTTCCTCTTCAAACCTCTGCTATTTTTCTTGATGGGCAAAATCGTGATTCTAGGGTGACATTTGCTCTAGCAGCTAATCCTGGTGTAATTTCTAATATAAGCTGCAGCTAATTGCATATGTTTTGTCTTCACAGCAATTTCCGATTCTTGATGATTGCTTTAGCTTATGCTATACCACTGGGTGTTTTCTCTGGCTGGTCTGGTGTTCTGGATTTGATATTAACTCCAGTCCACGTAAGCCAAGTAAGTATCTCCTGACTGGTAATCAATGGCTATTTTGCAAGTGGCGTGGTTTTATTTTGAAGTAGCATACATTCATATCAAGTTTTTGTGTTTAAGCTGTAATTAGTACATATGGTCAACTTTTCTCCTGAAACTTTAAACAAAGTAAACTGTAGCTTTGGCATCCCAGACTGTCACGATTTTCCCTGCTGAGTCTCTACCAGCAGTGGGTGTTTTCAGAACTGTACAGACCTTTTGACAAGAAGGAAGAGCTGCGTAAACAAACAAGAGTATTGTTGGCTGCTGCACCTTTAGTAAAAGAAAATGATTTTTACCATGTGGAAGTGATGAAGTGGGGAGAAGAGAATTTCTAAGCTTTTGATGGAGTTGTTATAAAAATCTAGGGGCCATTGCTCAGCCTCTATAAAGAGAGGTCACATTTAGGGCATAGGCTATGTAGTTGTACTTTCTTTTAGTGAATTTATTTCCTTTTGAATATCCTAGAAAAAGTCTTGGACTTCATGTTATTGTTGAGGGCTGTTACTAACCATTTGCAGCTCCTGAATACACTTTGTTTTAGAAGTACCAAAGTAGCATCTTATTTTATTTTCTCAGATTTAACACACTTCTCTGTTTTGTTTCGTTGTGTTTTTTTCCTGTCAGGTAGATGCAGGCTGGATTGGATTTTGGTCTATAGTTGGAGGTTGCGTTGTTGGCATAGCAATGGCAAGGTAGGAATAATTACATGTCCTTCTCCATTTCTTCAACTGTGATTGTCATTTAGCTTATTGTCTTAATAATATAAATTGTTTTCTCTCATCTTCTGCATACTTGAAGTGGAAAAAGCATAGTTCTGGGGTTATGATATATTTTGTGTAGAGTAATGATTTTTATATTCCATTTTAGTTGGTTGCTGGGGGTTGAGAACTCCACATGTATGTACCTCAATTTGGCAAGCCGTATTCTTACTCCTGACAAGTGCTTCCTGTATTCCGTTTTTAAACACAGTCCTTGGGAATTCAACTGCCTAATAAGAGGGAGAGCCCATTGTAGCACATTTGGAAAGCATTGAGGAAATTAGTGTCTCTCTTCTTCCATCAACGCTTTTGGGCATACTGATTCCCAAAGGAATATTGAGAATGTAGCACAAACAGCCTGCCCACAATAACGTTACGTTCATTGACAGAGAAATTAATCTGGGCCTGTTTTGGCCAAGTTGCTGAATTCTTAGATGACCTAACTATTTTTTGCTATACTGCTATGGGTAGTATGGTTATAGGAACACTTTTAAAGTATCCAGACAGCTCTCTCTGGCCATCATGAATGCTGATGAAGTGGGGAGCAGAAAAGCAAGGCATGAATTGTTTTTCCAAAAGGCTGCTGCTATTCATTGAGGTTACCTTTTTATAAAAAAAATAAAAAATAAAAAAAGGCAGGGGAAAAGGAGAGGGGGGAGAGAAGATCTTTTATGAGATACTCAAGCAGTGAGTTTATAAAACTGATTAAAACCAACCACATGTTCCCCTTGCATTTGGTGGATATCAAAGCATTGTCTTGACTTCTCTATGTCTACTCTTTAGACTCCAGCCCTGCAAAAAGTTTAGCACAACTGCAAGGTCTGTCATCGTTGCAGGCTTTGTGGGATTGTGGACCCAGAGAGGCATCTCTTTAGGATGGAAATTGAAGCTCTCTTTTTCTCACTTGCTTTGCATCATCAGAGTACACAATGCATAAAGAAATGTGAGGTTTCTCATACTGACATTTTGCAGGCTGCCTAGCAACTGAGATGGAAGGAGAGGAAAAAACTGACCCAGAGGAAAAAAAGCAAGTACTTCCCTCCTATCTGCTCCAGATGCAGGCCAAAGGACTTAAACTATTGAAACCAAGTTTGCAATGTGATTTCCTCTAAAAAGAATTATGTTTGATTAGCTAAGGTCAGATAGGAGGTTTTGTCTCTAAGATAAGTAGATGTTTAAAACCAGCTGCTGTAAATGAGACATGTGCCGGAGCAGGTTACATGCTGAAGCAGAGAGTATGCCAATTTAATCCTTTCCATCATGGGTTAATTAATATTGAAACATTAAAAATATATGAAAAGAGGGGGCACCCTTAGCAGCTCACTTAACTTCGTTAGGAGAGAATCTGCTGACTCAATGCCAACATACAAATCTCAATCTTTATGGTAGATTAATTTATTTAATATATTGCCTGCGTTAAGTTTCAGGAAATGCTGACAGTCTCTCTAACTGCTTTAAAATTGCTTTCAAACCTTGTTGAATACCAGTATTTCGTAGCATTCAGGGCTTTGCTTTTGAGTAAATTAAAAAAAATACCAACAGTCAGCCTCCAAATATGTCTTTCTGACTTGGGCGATATACAGTTCAAATGGGAGGGTTTGCACACAGAAAGGGAGGGAGGAGATGATTTGTCACTACTGATGGATGACTCTCTCTCCTAGGCCCATTCAGCATTTATCTGTGTAGGGTTGAATCAATGACGAGTCTGACTGTAATCTGCTGAAAGTTGTAATTAGGAAAATTAAGTAATGATTCTTGTCAAGGCTGACAAGTTGATGTATTTCAGTGTCAGAACCGTGATTTGCCAAGCAAGCAGCTCTCTCCCTTAACCGCCTCTCAAGAAGCTGTTGGGTTTTGTTTTGGGTTTTTTTTTCTAATTTTTTTTTTTTTCCTGCTAATTTATCAAGGCAAAATTGGTACAGTTTAGGAACGTGCTCCTTGCATTTTTGCCAATGTAGATTCTGTCATTTATAACTGCAGCAACTTGAGCCTTACCCTGAAGCACTTGGTCCTGAACATCACAGTGGGTGTTAAATCATCTATATTTAAAGTGATGCCCGGTTTGGAAATTTGCTTGTCTGTCTCATTTTCAAAATGGTGCAAGTTTTCCTCAGCACAATACATAAATCCCCCTGCTCTCCACCCACTCCTGTCCTGATAGCCTGGAATTTAGATATGTTTAGCTAGTTTGTGTGATGCATTTTTATAATTGAAAAGCCTGGGCTATTTTGGGCAGCTGGCAGGTGCTGTACCCTTTGCTGGCAGCTTTCAATTGATACTGGTTTGAAGAAAAACTGTGTCAAAGAGCGACATTCATGTCATTGCATGGAAATATAAATCTATTCCCTTTTCTCAGATATATATATATATATATATTTTTTTTTTTCCACATTTGTTAATGATTGTAGATATTTCTGAGGTTTTGTCTTCCATAGCTCAGTTTTTCTTCCTGCTTTTAACCTGCAGTGTAGTCAAAATGCTGAAACTTTATGACATGGTGATAATTTCCTTAGCAACAGACAGTGTTGTCAGCAATGCAGGTTTGTGATTTTAACTGCAGGATCCAGCTCAGGGCTGGATTTGCTGGGTTTCAGGAGGCTGTTGCCAGCAGTAGGCTCAGAGGCTGGGTCAGCATACACCTTCTCTCCTGGTGTGCCTGCCTTTTTTTAACAGCTGCAAACATCCCCCTACATGCTAGATGAGGAAGGATTTAAACAGAAAAGAGAGTTCTGAAAGCAGATACTGGGGTCAGAGGATAAAAATTTCTGTCATTTTTTGATTGAAACAGGTGTTCTGAAGAGTTGACTAGGTTTACAGTTGTCTTTATTCTCCAGTAACTAGACAAGAAACAGAAATCCCTCGATAATCAAGTTCAGGCTAGATTGCTATGTCATTTTTTCCCATTATTTCTGTTGCTGGCTGAATGCAGAAGCTGCATAAGCCTTTCCATTTATATTTGACCCTTCTGGAGTCCTGTGATGTCCGAGAGCTCCTTGGAGCACACAGCTACCCTGATACCCCAACCAGGATCTTTGTGTCAAAAAAAAATTGCAGCTGCTCAGTAAAGGTAGATATTTGCTCCACTTAACTATTTTGAATGGTTTAGCTGCATATTGTCCTTCCATTCCCACATATCCCTGGTGGTAGGATAGAAATGGAGGACCCTCTAGAAACTCCTTCCAGACCTGTTATCTGTAGATGTCCCACCCTGAAGGCTGGCATTTCTCATGCTGTTTCATTAGATGGGATGTATGTAGGTGCGCTTGCCTGTGAGGAGAGGGGAGCAGTGATGTTTGCTGACAGACATCTAACGTTTACACTTTGAGGTGCTTCTGAGAAGCTTTTAAAATTGCTGATTTTGACCCCAGTGATCTCAAAGAATAATTAAAGAAACTGGCAAACTACTGAGAGGAGGTGATCCTGATTGCTGGATTTGAATTGTCAGAAAAAAACAAGAGTAGCAGCTAACCTCTGACTGTTAGAGATTAATGCATAAGCCACTTGAACACTGCAGTCATAAACTTCTAAGATTATATGTGGCATTGATCTTCCTCTACTGTTTATTGAATTACTCGCCGCTAAATTCAATGTGGAATTAAAGCACAGGGAAAATCAAAATAAGAGAAAAGAAATGGGTGTGTGTTTTGGTTGGTTTGTTGGGTTTTGGTTGGGTTTTTTAATTGATTTACGTGTATATCTCATATGGTATATGTAGAGGTAGGTTTCCTACTTGTAGAAGTGTTGGTAGTATTGTCAAATAAGCTATATGTTGTAAAGTGATCTTTGGAAGGGGAAGGGAGGCAGTTAGCTGATACAAAAGGCAGATGTCATCATGGACCAACCTAGGTGGATTGTGCTGCCTAACTGAGGTAGGAGGCTATGAGGGAAGACATTCTTTAGACATACATACCTAAACCATCTGTTCCAAATCACATCTCCTAAGCAGGAGATTACAGAAAATTACTAGTGGGTATATGACATTGCCTTTTCTAATAGTAACTGTGTTGAAATCCTCTTTGAAAAGAGCAGATGCACTGATAATCATGCCATGTGAGCTCTTCTCAAATGCATTCTGTCTCCTTGAAAGAAAAAGAAAAAAAGTTGGCAAAAACAATTATACCATCGGGTGGTATAAAGATAGTATTTCCCTCTGTGGGGCTGTCCTTCCTCTGACTCTGTGGGGCACGTGTGTAGGAGGAGTTGCACCAAGCTCTTGGTTTCTGGAACGTTTCAACCCAAAACGGCCACCAGGTTTGACACCTTTGTAAAGAGTTCCTCCTTTCCCTAAGCCACCTAGAGCTTCATCACCAATGCATCCGAGGGTTCAGAAGCTGTTCCATGTCATCTTCAATCTAGGGATTCTGGTATTTGGAGTTTTGTCGTTTCCCACAGGAATGAATCTTGACACTTAACTCTGTCTTGAATGAAATGCAGCAGCTTCCTCACATGCTAATTGAGCCATGTGTCTGCCAAGGGAGACTGGCAAACACTGACAAAACAGCAATGTAAGTAGTGGTGTGATGTTGTGTCCAACAAACGCAGAAGAAAAAAAAGCCCAAACCCTTCCTGTATACCAAGTGTTTTCAATTGATGCCTTGAGAGTTGTTCTGGTTTGGTTGTTATTTTGTGACAGCTAAAAAAATCCATGGCTCTTCATCTTGACAGCTAGAAATATCACCATTCTGTATTGTAAAAAAATTGCTTTTTTTTTTCTGTTTCTGAAAATGGGAAATTTTAAAACTGTTTTTATGGTCTCCAGAATGTTTAATGAGAATACACTGAACTGATTGTCAAATATCACATTTAAATAATAAGAAAATTGGCACTTGTACTGCTCTGATCTGTGCTCTTATTTTAGATTTGCAGATTTTATCAGGGGCATGCTGAAGTTTATACTGCTGCTGCTTTTATCTGGAGCAACATTAGCATCAACCTGGTTCACTCTCACCTGTCTGACAAGTGTCACTCATCTGCCTTTAACCACAGGTATCAACAATTATTTTAATTCCTGTTATTTATAATTGGTGTTGCAGGCAAATACTTGCAGTCTTAAAACAACTATATTATAACCTGGTTTGGTATCTTTAGCAATTTGGTGTTTTTAACAAGATGAGAAAAAAAATTTAGAAAACCTACTAAATCTGAAGTCTCTTTACCAGCTTTGCCTAACTCTGTAAAAAGATTAAAAACTAACAAAACCTGATAATAAGAACCCAGTACGTGCATTTAAAATTGATTTTGGGCTTGAGTATTGTTCTGAGTGTTTTGGAATAACAGAGATGAGAAATAAACTCAAGAAAATCAGGTGAATGGAAGTAGCATTGCATATAAGAAAGAGTGACATGTCTGGGAATTTAGGGGTTTGAAACTTACATCAGTTATTGGAAGCGCACAGTGCAGTTCAAACCAAGGTGACCCGTAGCATTTCAGGCACCTAAATCTGTCCCTGCGCTGTGCTGCCCTGCCTGCAGGTTCAGGGAATTCTTTCAGCCCATAATTACCTGAGCCTGTGCCTCAAAAAGATGGGAAAAAAGCTGTTGTCAGGAGTGGGGGAAAGCTCAGAGGTCTACTCGAGCTGCCAGCGAGCTGTACTCTTAGTTGAAAATTAGCTTTGCTTTGTTCTTAAAAATCTGTCCTTCAGCAAAGGATTACAAATCTGCACCAAAGGATTGATCCATCTGTAATTCCAAGACCTTCAACAGCATGAGTTACAGTACAATTTAGCCATTAACATTTAAAAATATGTTTATTAAAGAATATTGTAAATCCATTAAAGTGCCCTCTTTGTTACAGGCAAGTTTATGTGTTGTAAGAGAAATGAAAATTGGTTTATTCCCTTTTTGGTGTGGAGAGTAGTATATAAAATACTGTTTTACTCCAATTAATTTTGATTTTTAGTAAGTGTCCTTGGTGCATTGCATATGTCACAACTATAAATTAAAGTGGGTACAGGAGATTAAAATACATGATCAGTTCAGGAGAAACACCATCTGGATGGATAGGTCAAATTTGTGATTTATCTTCAAATTTCAACTTTTTGAAAAAAAATTCTGCTGAGGTAAAACATAATTTAATCAATAAATCAAATTTCATTGTTGGATCAAGTGACTACACTTTTCTTTTCCATCAAGTCTAAAATAAATGCAATAAAAGCTTATTTCTTGTGCTTGCCTGCTTCATCACTACAAGCCTGCAATAATGTAAATTTTTACAGTAGCTGTATCCTCTGAATTGATGCAACAAGCCAAACACATAAATGTCCCTTCAAGTCTATGCATAAGAATGAAGCAGAGAGGTTTCAAGAGGTGAAAGTCATTACATATGTACTCACCAGTGATCCAAAACAAAACTGATGGAGCTCTTTCTCTGATTTTATTTTTTTCTGAGGATCTCAGCATGATTCTAGAAGAATTCTTTCTTATTTATAGCATGTAGGTGCATTACGGTGGGATTTGGTTGCTGTTTTGGTTGTTTTTTTGTTTTGTTTTGTTTTGTTTTTGTTGTTTTGGTTTTTTTGGAAAGGTGATCCACTGTCAGGACATAAAAGCACCAGAGGTATTTGGGGTTTGCTGTAATTTCTCCTAAACTAGCATCCCTTCATAAAAAATCTATGGGTTGGGCTGCTTTTGTCATGCAGTTACTGCTTCTTTTAAAATAGATGATTCCTTAGATTGAGTTGTAAATTATATTTTGGAGTTTTCTGTCTGTGCTGTTCTTATAGATGTCACTGTAAATGTTGAACCCTTTTCTATAAAACACAAGCTTGTTTTGAATAGAAATGCTGGCAATATGGTTTTGTCCTCTAAAAAAGACAGTCTAAAGCATCAGGGCCTAATGTGCAGTCACCAAATAAGATTTATTTTTTTTTTTCTTCTCTGGCATAATGTTTAAACTTCACAGATAGGTTGTGTGGGTTTCATATCAGCCTTTTCTCATTAAAGTTCATATAAAATAGATGTAATGCGCCTGTTCAATTTAGATTCTTGTGCACAGAAAAGCAGTGGTATATCTTCATGAAATATGCTGTTATGGATGAAAACACACAAGCTATTTAAGCTAATTTATAGGACTTCATGCTAGATTATTCCTCAATGTAATGATGCAATATAATGATGACCTCTGCATTACACAGTAATTGGGAGAGACGGAACATTTGAATTGATTTGGATGAACTTCTTTTTTTTTCCTTCTTTTAATTAAAAGTTTGAGATGTAGTGTGTATCAGAGTATAGATGTAGGAGGTCAAATGTAGGCTGTTGGCTGGCAGCTTTGGGAAGCGATCCTGAGGTAGCTGGTGAAGTCACTCTTCACATTCAGTGGACCAGTGTTGACAGCAGACTTCGAGGTAGTTATTGTCTGTGTGGTTCTGTAGAACTAGAAGTTGTGCAAAATAAAAGCAGCCATCAGGGTAGTTTGGGGGTTTTTGTAGTAGAGGTGCATGTAATATTTTATATCCCAGAGCTACTTTTCAGGCATTGCTCAACACCTGCTGCAATGCAGGGGTGGTTGTGTTATTGGGGGGCAAACAGCGTTTGATGTTGCCAGGTTAATAGGCTCCTCAGCTTCTTCCTGTCCCATGACAAAGAGCACCAAGTTTGCAAAGAGCCCAAGGTTTGGCAGTGCTACAGAGCCAGTGGTGGATCTCCATCCATACTGTCAGCTGTGTTCAAATGCTGAAGCAGAGGAAGCAGGGTTCAAAACTGACTGGAAACATGGTAACCTGTGGGGGTGTACATTTGATCTTGCAAGGAGGTTTTCCCTTCCAACTATCTAGCTCCGTTTTTGTGAGGGGCTTTCTCCTTCTCTCTTGCCCTGCATTTGATGTTTTACTTCTGAGCCAGTCAGACTTTGCCCAACAAAACCACAAGTGTTGTCATGTTGTCATCTTCAGCAACACCTGGAAACTGCTAAAATATGCATATGACATGATGGACTACAGTTAAAAGAGAGCTCTTCCATGAGAAAGGACAGTCAATTTTGATGAGGAATGAGGACACATCATGGGAGTGTTTGTACTGGCCCAAATCTTAAGGCAGGCTTCACCCTAAAGATGATGGCTGGTCAGAGATCATCATCATCCTCTTCATCTCACCTGACAGCTGCATGGTCCATGAATAGTTTGCATCCATAGGTAGACCTTGCCAGTGATTTCCCCAGGTCCAAAAATAGTCTTTTCCTTTAGCATGTAGTTACTGTGTGGCCAACATGCTCATTCCCCTCTTCTGAAACCCTCTGCTGTCTCACATTTGGTCTCCAGATTAAGCACTCCAGTAGGTACATTGGCATGGAAGCAGGCTTTTGAAATGGTAAAAAGGTGAGAGAATTTGGCCAATTATTCACCCTAAAGGGAGGGGAAGAAAATCTCTAAAGATTTGTCTTTAAAAAAGCAAATGAACTACCCCCCCTCCTTTAATCAGTATTCTCTGTAGCAGTTTTAGTAAGGTCTGGTTTAAGTATTGGAGGAGGAATTGTAGTTAAAAAATGGTCACAGTGAAGTGTTTTTTTCCTACACTTGTTTGTATAATATTCTCCTAATTCTTTGTAAATAGGCACGACATCATTGAAAGATATTTCCTACAGAATGTAATTGCTTAGAATGGAGACCTTTAATGCAGATATTAAAAATCAATGATTGTTTTGTGTTTTCTTTAAATTATACTGTTTAGCGTTGTTTGCATTGTGTAATGCCGACATTGTTCTGTATTATCATAATGTGCACCCTTTTTCCTCCTGCTGCAGAATAAGACAAGTTTTCTGTCATTTGCTGACTTCTTAATGTATCTCCAAAAGACTTTATAAAAAGTGTATTTGGAGTCCTGTGTGTGAACTATAACTGCCAGTGAGGGGAAAAAAAAGAAAGCAAAGCAATAATGGTACAGTGCCATCATAGCTACTATATCATCTGTCTAAAACACCTCTCATCAGCTAATCACAGCTCTTAAACACCCTTGATTCTAGAATCATTTTATATTTTAAGCAAGCTTGAATTTTCTTTTAAGAAATTTTAATTCTAATTTATATTATTTGCATTCTTCAGCAAGTTTCAAAGACAATTTTATGTACACATTGCACATTAAAATAGTTTTCTCTATTGAATTCCCAATGCAGCTGCTGATCTGTTTCTCTGTGCCAAGTCCATTGTTAGTTTGCTTTGTACTGAACTTCATTATGTGAATTTATGTACAATAGGATACTCTGACCCAAAATAATTGTGTAAGGCATTGTAATGCCAGTTTCAGTATCTCGCCACTTGGTATTGCTGGTAGTATCTCTAGATACAAATACTAGCATTTTCCAGAAATTGATATGCAACGCTAGTTCCTTGCAGCTCAGATTGAATGTTTTCAGCATAGCATATCAAGGATATTCTAATATTTATGAGCACATTCAGCAGAATTTTGCTTTACAAAATCTTTTCTAGTGCTGCATGGCATATGCTCTGAATACGGTGGCAACTCCACGAGTTGATGACTATATTTAGGTTAAGCAGTCTACACTTTATTTTCAGGTTCAGCAGACTGAACATTATAAACACATCTGTCTCCCTGTCCTGATCTACAAAGCACAGCATTGAAAAAGGGAGATGTTAATTATTTAATACTGATTGTTTTATTCTTTGGGTTTAATTTCTTTACTCTAAACAAGACGTGGTTGATAAGTGTGAGGCAGGGGGACCCAGAAGATAAAACAGTGACCTGAGAACATTTCTTTTTCTAGCTTCAGCATTAACCTGCTTATGGCTCTGGGCAAATCATTACCCGCACTTCTGTTGTACTTTCCCACTCATAAGAAAGGAAAAATGACCTTTGTCTTTGTGAAGACTTCTGTAAATCCACAGATAGAAGAGTGCTTCAAGAACTCATTTAAGGGTTTTATTTAAAAACCCTAGTGTTAAATAGCATTCAACACTTAAAATTTGTGTGGCACGTTTCAGAGATTGATATCTATAAATCTGGCCATATTAATTGTCCATCCATAGCAAGCCTCAAAACATATATCATCTGATTTCCAGCCCCACCCCACCCCCCTCCTTTTTCCCTTTTCCTGCCCATTTTTTTCTTCTTTTTTTTCTTGAAGCTCACTCAGTCATTTCTTAACTTTTTAGTTCTCTAAAGTGAAAGTGAATGCTCTGCTTTCAAAGTGAGTTCCACTTGCTTTTCTCTTGGGAAGTATATAGAACAAATCCAATTTGATCAGATTTTTGGTTACTTTCATAACTGTATCATGAGATAAGAATTTGATTAGCATGTGCTGGAATGGAAATCCAGGCAGTGAAACATGCTGATGTTATAAACGCGCACTACAGGGACGTCCTCTTTCTATTGTGTTTTTTGTTCCCGTGACTGAATTACAGTAAAAATTACTGTCTTACCTTGAGGGAGTCCTATTTCTCATGGAAAAATTAAGGGGAACTTCTTCTGTGACTACATTTGCCATGGCCAGTAGGAGGAATTAAGTTATATGTAAGTTTCATTCCACTTTAACAGACTTTAGAGAGTTTGATAGAACTCTCTTTGCATTGTTCAAAGCATTCAGGGGAATACTGAAGTACTAAAGTCAATGAAGTGCGCACCCACGTGAGGCACTATTCTTTCATTTTGGTGTTTGGGATGTTGTTTTAATGGGAAATAACAAAATGCCCTAGATTTTTGCAGTTTTCACTTTAAATTGTATGCTGCACCCAAAAGAATGTGCTCAGTTGTATTTACTTTCCTGTTTATCCATATGAAATTTGTGTGGGTCTTGGCTCAGTTTGTCTGAGAAGAGAGCTGTTACAAAATGTACAGAGTTCAAGAGTTTCTGGCAGAAGACTTTGGAAGAAGATGCAGTACCACCTGCTTGCACTTGATATTGCTCTAGAGTATCTGCATTTCTTTTGTAAAGTTATCTGCAAAATACTTCTCTGCTTTTTTTTTAAAGAAAAAATAGTATTTCACATTATTTGTTAAAAATCAGCCTAGATTTGTGTGCCAGTGGGCTGATCAGTGGAAGTCCTTCCATTAATTTCATTTAGGTTTGGATCAGGCTGTGTAGTTATAAATTTATTGATGGTGTAATTTAAGAGTAAATTGCTAAACATGTTGCAGAACATCCTGGGAAGTTCTGGGAACTTGTTTGGATGTCACAGATACTTGACACTCCTTCTGCTCGGTTGCAAGCTCATCTGGGGACACCAAGTGCATGCTGTCATTTCAATCACATCCCTCTTTGAATTACTAATCCTATTTTTTTTTTCTTTGCATGAACTTTTGCCACACTTTGTGGCTGGGAAGAAAGTCTCTTTCTAGGATATGGACATGTACTTGCCACCCTGTAGCTAAAGACCTGCAAGGGATAAGAAGCCAGGAAGAAATGTAACTTCTTAACTGCTTTTTCTCCTTTTTGTGCTAAGCCACTGTGACACTGTCAGTCCCTGTGCTGGTACCTTGCTTCATCTAACTGGTAATATCCCTAGTGCTATTATCAAGGGGCGTTTCATTCCTTGCTTCCATCCTGGCCAGGAGAAGGAAGATGAGCTCTGGAGGAATAGCATGGGTTACCTCACACCTCAAGCATGAACACGACATGAGGAATCTGAGCCTGGGCCTCTTGCTGATGCAGCTCCAGGCCCATTCTCTGCAGCAGCTGTGCTTTGGGTGGGTGTTTTGCCTTTCCTGCTCTTTTTGCAGTGGCCAACCTGTGAAATAGCTGCTTAATTCACACAAGCGTCTTTAAAATGTGACATTAATCAAAGTGGTTTAAAGAGACCCAGCCCAGTTCCCCATTATTCATTGATGTCCACAGCTGTCACTGGCTCGGGTATGCAACCTTATGCATAGCTTCCGAGGCAGTTAAGTCCTTTTCCTAAGAAAAAGTGATCTTTTTTTATACTGGCAACATGACACGCTTCCCCGGTGTATGCCTATCCAAGCTTGTTTGCCTTGTTAGGCTTTAGGACATAATGTTAGCTTCTTGATAAATCATCTCCTTCCCTTTATTGTTTTTTTATATCAGTGCTTTCATAGCCTTATATTCATTTCCAATGACCATCATCAAGATTGTCTTAATTGAAAAAACATCCGCTGTAACTTTAGCAGCTGTTCTTCTACATTATAAAATCATGGTAATTGTTTGTGCTCATTCAGTGCAAGGTTGCTGTAATGGCAAGTAAATGATCTCCGTTAATAGGTGGTATCTTCCCTGCTACAGTGTCTTGTTGCCCATGAGCTGGAATATGAGGCAGCAACTTAGTGTATGAAAGGCAAAAAACACTTTTGAACTCTTATTTGACTTTTTCATAGACCTTATTTTTCTGAAACTGAGCATCTTATCTTTGACTTTCTATCTAGTTGACCACTTGAATTTCATAGAATCAGAGAATGGTTAGAGTTGGAAGGAACCTTAGAGATCATTGAGTTCCAACCCCCTTGCCATGGGCAGGGACACCTCCCACTAGAGCAGGTGGCTCAAAGCCACTTCTAGCCTTGAACAGTCCAAGAATGGGGCATCCACAGCTTCACTGTTCAACCTGTTCCAGTGTCTCACAATGCTCATATGTAATCTAGATCGCCCCTCTTCCAATTTAAAACCATTATTTCTTGTCCTATCCCTACACTTCCTGACAAAGAATCCCTCTCCAGTTCTCCTGTAGGCTCCCTTCAGATACTGGAAGGAATTTGTGACTTAATCACTGGTTAATTGAACAATCTTATTTGTATAGTACTCAGACTCTGGATGACTTACAGAAACTTGAAAAGAGAAACAAAAATATTTTCCCCTCACTACAGTATGTACCCTTTAAACGAGAACTCTGTAAGCATTCAGATGTGGACACATCTGTTTGGGCCCTTCTTCACATTTGAGAGCATCTTTTTGAGGTTTACCTCAAACTGTCATTTCCATCAGATCATAGGATTTAAATTGGCATCTGCTGGATGCTATATTCTACCTGTCCTTTTGCCTTGCCATTTCCTCTTACTGCTTTCAAAATATGTGTGCATACGCATACACCTTGTTTCTATAAATATTACCTGTGATCTCCACAGATGTTTTACTGTTGGTATTCAGCTGGCAGATTTTAGCGTGCACACGTGAGGCAGGTTGTACTTTGGGGCGAAACCAAAGGTGGTGCTAAAGCTGCTTTGCTCGTGGTAGTATGGAAATGAGAGTTGTGTGCCGGTGGATGTATTTGCTGAATGCATGACTAAAGCAAGCCGTGGTGACAAGGAAATATAAGGGTGTATTTTCTAAAGTACAGAATTATTGCACTTACTTGCTAGCGGTCTAGTCATCTTAATACAGTTTAGTAAGTGATGAGCAATGATTTAATTCAACTAGTATATTTTAAACCATCAAATTTATTTTGAAGGCTTCTGTTTGTTTTATGGAAGCTTTTGTGTCTACTGTACTGACTAAAACTTGAAGGCTGAATTTTTTAAATGGCTGCTAATCTTAGATGCATATTTTTGCCTTCACCTCAAGTGAATCTAAGTTTCTGGAAATTATATGTCTAGAGGCTGTGTCTGTTCAGAAGCACATGATTCTGCTTTCCTGGCTTTTACTGTTTATGGAAGTGGTTTCGTTCTTCCTGCAGAAGTGTTGCTTCTGGTGCTCTCTCTGCAACTCCACTTTTGTTGGTGCTATTGTGGCTTTCAGCAGCTTCACGATTATTTCCACTGTCTGAGTTTCTAACACAAAACCACCACCTCTTTTCTTTGGAGAAAGTTCTGGAAATTTTCTCTGGAAGTTACAAGTAGTTGTCTATAGGTATCTTTAATTGAGTGAAATGAGGGGCAGATGTTTGTTTGTCTTGAGATATAATTCTTTTTCATTTAAGTGCTGGATTCTCAAGCCAAGGCAAAAACATCAGATTCAGTGCTTGGATTTGCTGGCTACACCTGGTAGCAGTTAGAGACAGTTAGGGCAAAATGCAGTTGTGTTTGAGGTAAACAGGAATTCAAAGAGAAGCTCATTAAATTTTAAGCACTGGTGAGGACTTGCAGCAAAACTCTATGGATCTTGTAACTATGGAATCAATTTGTCGGTGTTAGCTAGAAGAGCCCATTAGGAAGAACATCCTAATACTGGTTTGTTTTTTTCCTTTCTCTCTGAGAACTCTTGAACATACCTGGCATCCATTTATTTGACTTTTATTCTGCAGTTTATAAGAGAATTTGAGAGTTGAAAAAGTTGTTTTGGTTTATTTGTTCGTTCTTTCTTTGTTTTTCTTTCTTTCTTTTTTTTTTTCTAAACAACTCAGAACATTCTGGTATATCAAGAAAATGAAAAATTGGGGGCCAGCTGTCCCTCCTGAAGTCGTGCCATCTGTGTCATCTTTCTGGCTGAGTTTTCTGTCTTCTTCTTCCTGTCCAGGCAAATCCTCTGTAGAGAAAGAAATATGTCTTTGTGCCTTGGAAGCAAACCACATCAAATGGAGGATCTGATAGATAGCTCTTTCTGCTTCTTAATGCCTTTATCTCTTTTCCATTATTCTTCACATTTTAAGAAACAGTGATTTAAATTTTTTTAATTTTTTTTTTAAGGTGGAAGTTTTCTTCTTCTTCCTATCAGTTCCTCAATTGAAAAATTGAGCAATATTTAATAGAAGATGAAGCAGAGCTGTTTCAGTTCTCCCCTTTCCAAGACAAGAGAGAAGAACATAAATTAAACTGAAAATGCAGTTTCTATTTTATATAAACATATATATCCATATGAAAAAAAAATTGTCTAAGGATTTTGTACCATACTGCAGTGAAAAGATTTATAAATAATTTCCCTGTGACTTGGTAACACTTTTGCATCTGAAAAAATTTTCTTTACATTTTCTTGTCATTCTGGAAGAAACTTGAGAAAATGTTCCAAACTTTTATCTTTTTTTCTAAGCCTTCTACTGTTTTCCTTATACTTTTTACTTGATCGGTCACCTCAGGTTTTTAAGACTGCAAGTCAGGAAATCTTCTGCCTTCCCGAGACAGCACTTAACGAAGACTTACTTACATTTCTAAATAGGTACTAAATTCTTCTGAAGTTTTCTTTTTTTTTTTCAGAACTAGATATAATAGGTTTATTGATAGATAATGTAGGTACATAAAGCATCTCTATTAATATCTTAAGCACCCCCTAAAGTATTTGGCAGTGTCCGAAATTGTAGAAGAAAATATCTGAGGCTACTGAAGAAATACCTGTATTCTTCTGACCATCTGCCCAAGAAAAATGATAAATTTTTGTATGGCAGTGAATAATCTGCGTTAGCACAAGTGTCCTGTTCCTGCCAGGCACTGGGTGCCCTTCGTTTCCTTTTGTGGCCAAAAGGGATTCAACACGTTGCAGCTCAGGTCGTGATGAATACTAATGCCTTGATATCTGGTAGATCATTACTTTCTATTTGTAAAATTAGTTTTGACCTTTAGAGCTAAGTCAAAAGGTTAATCCATGTCCATTCCTGATTTGGTTCACTAATTGCTCCCTGTCCCAGTTGTGTATAGAACAATAGTTTCTGTTCATTTCAGAGGTAAATTAAACTGTAGGTGGTGCTTTGCATTAAAAATATTGTTCTGTTTGTTTTACTTACAAGTGAATTTCAAATCACTGAACGTGTCTTTATGGATTCTGTTTAAAAAATAAGTCAATATTTCTAATTTATTTTTTTTTCCAAATCAATGCCTACATTTTACCTAAAACTGGTGAGCTGTTATATGCTTTATGATACACAGAGGATAAAAATAAGTTTATGCATTTTTCAGTTACTCGAGTATTAGCATTCTTGGCAGCTCTGAATAGGGGGGAGAAAATGCCAGCGTGAAATTAATAACTGTTTTTGTTTGTGTTATAGCTACACTGTACACATCCTGCATTTTGTTGGGTATATTCCTCAACAGCAGCGTACCAATATTCTTTGAGCTCTTTGTGGAGACAGTCTACCCTGTTCCAGAAGGAATTACCTGCGGAGTTGTCACCTTTTTGAGTAATGTGTTTATGGGAGTGCTTTTGTTTTTCCTCACATTTTACCATACAGGTAAGAAATATAAGCTACTTAGAAAAGATAATTCTCCGTGAAGATATACCTTTGTCAGTAACGGGAGGATTTGCACATACAATTTCTATTAATAATCAAATGTTGGAATCTGCCTATGTAGCAGGAAGGGAGAAGAACTTTAATTGTCCTTTTCTGTATGCATGCTAATAAAAATTAAATGCTTTAGTGCAAGTTGTATATAGTCATAATCCACTTAGAATTGTCTGTAGCCAGAAACCATCAAGATACACACTGTTGTCATATTTTTATAAAGGCCTGGGTAATGTGACCATTAATAACGTCTGTATCTATGGGTGTTCAAAACCACAGTAAAACTAATCCAGTCTCATGCTTTGGGCTATAGTTGCATCGCCCGGGAGGTCTTTATTAATGGTGTTCAAAGATGCGGATTTTTTCTTTGTATTTTGTTGTTGTGGTAAACATTTGCTTCGTGATATGAAATTTGCAAAGCAATGTTTTGCTTTGGAAGCGTTAGAAATTGCGAGCTTTTATATATTATCATGAGTGCACATACTTCTTAAGATGGGGTGTTTTATAACCAAGAGGAGACTGACAGATTTCAGAATGAATTGTGCTTGAAATGATGAAAATTTTCAGCACGATTTATGTGTCTTTCTGCCAGGGAATTACAGGGAGGTCGACAACCCCGTTTCAATTTGTGGTCTGTGAAACAAACCAAGAGAAATTTTTTTTATTCTTTGGTTGTTTTGTTGTTTGTTTTTTATTACTGACACTGAACTGCGTCATTGTAAAATGTGAATGCCATCCCTGCTAGCCTCAGGTGGCATGATATTTACATTTTAAAGAATGCTATTATGATTAATATTAATTTGCTCTATTCACATGTACTGTTATTTCAGACATTCATACCTGAGCTGAAAAGATTATGCAGAATATTCTGAGATTTTTTTATGCACTTTTCAGAATAACAATGCAGTGTTTGGAATGACTTAATAATTGAGGATGAGGATACAGTGTCTCACTTCTGACTGAAGAATTATGATAAAGTGAGCCCATTCCCTCATAAACAGTGTATTTGGGGCCCTTTTTTCTGTCTAGCATTTCTTCCCTAGCAGATATCTGTAAATCCATGTAAGGGTAAACCTGAAATTAGTACGTCCATACACTAGGAATTTTTTCCCTATTTTAAAAAAAAAAAAAAAAAAAAATTAGAAAGTAACTTCTGCTCAGGGCAATCCATTCTCCGTGATGCAATTTCACAAATGATCAAAAGTACAAGAGCACATGTGGTCACAGGGGGGAGGGATCAATGCCAGGGGGTGCTATTGGCTCCTTTGATAAAAAAATCATTTAGAAAGTCGATAACGATCTTAAACATTTGTCTTCCATTTGATTCAAATACATCCTCTAATGGCATTATGGATAAACCAGGACTCAGTCAAATTCATCTTATTCCCTCAACCTTGGTTTTTAGGGCAAATAATCTTTAGTAGTTTTAATTTTTCTCTTTTTCTCCTCGTACTCTGATACTGCAAAGGCTGTGGAAGAGCCAAGCCCTGGAAACTTTCCAGGGCATTGAGGATTTTGGTGCAGCTAGCACAGCGGAGATGCAAACCTTTCTAAAGCTGAGCCCAGCTGAGGTGGTGCTGCACCTCAAGACCCAAAGCCATGGCCCCTGGATAAAGAAAATAGTAGCAAAGCATTTAGCTATTGGCTTCTGGTATCACATAACATGGTCTTCTCCAAGCCTAGGAAAACGTACTTAAGTTTTTAATAAGGTTACTGTGTAAACAAATCTGTAAGAGCTTCTGTTGGACGATGTAGGGTGTTGTTGAACGTTACTGGGTTTGGTGGGTTGTTTTATTAGGCTTTCTGACTTCTGTCCTTTGCGTTGTGTAATATAAATTGTGCTTTTTCTTTTAGCAATATAAATTACAGACTTAGGAAAGTAACGGTGCTGAGGTCGATTTTGATTAATTCAGAAAAAAAAAAATTAGTTAAAAATAGATAATAATAATAATAATAGATAATAATAAAGGAAACAGAAGAAAAAGAAATAAGACACCATCTCCAGTAAAATTAGTGTTGCTTCAGTTAAGTTGTCAGATTTACAACACAAAAATTGTGGTACACTTGTTTTTTTCTTTGTTTTTTTCTTTTTTTTTC
>VXBW01003924.1:1570133-1651373 GCA_013400375.1 Thinocorus orbignyianus | reverse complement strand
TTTTTTTTTTTTTTAAGAAAAAAAAACAAACAGCAACTGAATATATCCACTAATTAGTAGTCAGATATAGGACGATAGGATTTCTTGAGTGTAGAACACAGGCTTTTAAGAGCAGTACGTTATGTCTAGCAGCTTAAAAGAGGCTTTGGAGGAGCTGTTTGTGCAACTAGTTTTAAATTGGATTGATTGTTCTACTCACAAGTTTCTTCTGAGGAATTGGTTTCCCCTTTTCAAACCATATAACAGGTTTGAGTCAAAATGTAATCCTGCTTCTTGTTACACTTTTAATTTGTATTAGTTTTCACTTCATAGAAATCAAAGAACTAATGAGTATAGTCTTCAGAAGTGGTTTATTCTCCATTAGCAGTGATAGATTTTTTTTTTTTCCCTGATGTTTTCTCCACTGACAGGTTGAGTAAGGAGGGTTAACATTAGCTGGAGGCATTGATGACTTTTATACATATATATATATATAAAAGAACTTAATACATAGAACTTCTGGGAAAAATTTCTTCCTAATGTCCAGTTTAAACCTACCCTGTTGCAGCTTGAAGCCATTTCCTCTTGTTCTTTCACTAATTACCTGCGAGAAGAGACCAGCACCAACTTCTCTACAATGTCCTTTCAATTAGTTGTAGACAGTGATGAGGTCTCCCCTAAGGCTCATCTTCCTCAGACTAAACAATCCCAACTCCTTCAATCACTCTTCGTAAGATTTATTCTCCAGGCCTTTCACCAGCTTCGTTGCTTTCCTCTGCACTCGCTCCAGCACCTTCATATCTGTCTCTTATTTTGAGGTGCCCAGAACTGAACACAATACTCAGGTTGTGCCCTCACCAGTGCTCAGTACAGGGGGAATGGGTGAGTACATGGATGCCTTATGTACCTAAGGCATCCATGGAGAAATCGCGTAGTCCATGTTCATCATCTATCAATTGAAAGCAGTCAGGATTTTGTTCAGAACACAGTCATTTCCTTCAAACCCGCCATCAGTCAAAGCTTTGGTCCCTTTAAAACATGGAACATGTTTGCTAACTGAGCTCGGGTCTGTTCTCTGCTTTACAGAGTTTTCCTGGTTCAACTGGTGCCTGCCAGGATCGTGTCTGCTCAGCCTTCTCCTCATCCTCTGCTTCCGCGAGTCCTATGACAGACTCTATCTCGACGTCGTTGTCTCCGTGTGATAACTCTGAACTGGTGAGAGGTTGGGAGAGAGACTGGAAGTCACCTTTGCGGTCTGCACGTCTGCCTGGATTTGCACGGCTGAACAGCAGGAAAAAAACAAAGAAATTACAAGACTTAATTGTGGCTTTATTAAGGAGGGTGAGGGACAGGCTCTTCTTACCTTCAAGACCACCTCGATTTGCGATGAACGTGGAACTTGAGCGGTGATAATGATGCCGAAATGCACAAAGAGAATATATCTGATGTACAGATCCCGGTGCCAAAGCTGGGGCTCCCTATTTAAAAGGCTGTGGATGTAGCAGTGGGGTGTAGAGTTGTGTGGGTGTGCGTGGGCGTGCGTGTGCGCTGACTCAAGCCTGTACACACCAGGATACCAGTAATCTTCAGAGTCTTCTATCAGAATAGAAATAATTAATAACCTTAACAAAAGGAAAAAGAAAACAAAAAACAACTAAAAAAGACAAAAGGAAAAAAAAAAGTCTTTTTTAAAAACATCTCTCTCTTAAATCGCTAGTCATTTCTATAATTAATGTCCATTAAACAGTAAATCTAAAATTATTTGGTGCTTGTACACTACATTTATGTTCTAATAAAGTGATTTCTGATATAAGACACTGATACCAGGGTTTTAGCCATACTAAATATCCCAAACGGTCCTTGGAGTGTTGTTAGAGGTGCTTGTTATCCCCCTGGAGCACATGTAAACAATAGCTTTAGCTGCCACTGAAACCCAGTTTGTACCCGCAGTGGCCTCTGAAATACCACCATGGTCTTGCATCTCTTCAGAATGGAGCACCCGTGGTATCTCAGAAGTTTATTGGAGTGTCACTCTCGGTAAATGTTGCTGTTCTAAAGGCCACCACTGTGTCACCTTTTCATCCCCCCCGTCTCCAGTACTGCCTTTTTTACTGTGAAGGACCTCTTCGTGCCACTGAAAACCCTGGATGTGGATGTCCGAGTCCCACTGGTTCTCTTCTGATACGACAGGGTTTGTGTGGTTTTTGGGATTAGTTTATAATTTGAGGGTGCCTAAACAATATTGTTTGTTAACTCAAGTCTTTAAAATCACTGTTTCCTAAAAAAAAAGAAATAGTCTTTCTAGTTTGATGAGGCGCCCTGATGGCGAAATGACAATGAGAAATAACTCATGAGTTTTGGCATAATATGGGAAACGCAATGCCAATTCTTTTTATCAGTACTAATCTGTGGTCGTTTTGGCCCTTACTTGAACATAAATACTAAAGACACTTTGAATAGTTTTTTAACTCAATTTTAAGCCTGCTAATAATTTCTTAATTATATTCTTAGATTTCAGTTCGGCATCATTTACAGTATTTCCATGTGTGTGTTCTGTGCTTTGTACTAGGGGTGTGTGGTTTTGTGTGTGCGTGTGTATTTATATCTATGTATACACAAATAAAACTTATATATATATGTTTTATATATAAGTTATATAAGGGTGTGTGTTTACATAGGTTTATTTTAAGGAATCATGTCTCTGGACGGTGTTATGCCACAACTAAACCAGTCACTGCTGTGAATGGAAACGTGCACATACGCTGTCTGTGACATGAAGTTTATTTTTCAGGGGGTGAGTGGTTTCCCACTGTGGCAATTTTACGGCAGGGGGTGCAGCCACGTGTCGGAGGAGGCTGGTGTTGCAGGCTCCTGCATCTGTGGAAGTCTGAGTCAAAGTCCCTGTGCTCTCCTGCGGGCTCTTCTCTGCCACCCCGGGGTGACACCAGCACTGTCAACTCACTGGAATAAACCCTGAACTGGGGCTGCCTCTCGGACAGGGACGTGTTCATTCTGCACCCCCTCCTCCTCCTGCAGAGAGAACGCGCCACTAATACCTTCTACTCAGGAGTGTATCTGTGCAGTAAAATAAAACAAGCTGTTCCCCGCTTTTATGTTTTCAGAGCAATGGATGTATTTACTGTAGTAACAGAAAATTGACTTAGCTTATTGCCTATATCGGCTACTAAATGATTTTTTTCTGTCTTGGAACAGGCTCTTTGTAGAAATGGAGCTAACCTACATCGGGATAACTAAATCACTCTAAGCAGAGCATTCAGAACTGCTGGCATCATCCTCTTACCGTTTTTCCGATGAATGGTATTAACTGTCCAACTTCTTTTTACTATGTTTTAGTGCCTGGAATAATTTCAGTATCCAGTAGCTGCTGCTACCTATTGTCTTCTGAAACTAAGGATCACTTGCCAAGAGTCTGATTGGAGTTGCATTGTCATGGCAGAATTGCAAGCTCAGA
Source organism: Thinocorus orbignyianus (assembly GCA_013400375.1). Classification (NCBI taxonomy): domain Eukaryota; kingdom Metazoa; phylum Chordata; class Aves; order Ciconiiformes; family Thinocoridae; genus Thinocorus; species Thinocorus orbignyianus. The sequence continues at coordinate 1,647,922 of VXBW01003924.1, read as the reverse complement.
TGGCTCTTCGGAGCTCTGCTTCTGCAATTTACTGTAGCTATATTAAGATTAGAATTGCATAGTTCAGGCACTGTCCCGAGTGACAGCGATCTCTAATCTTTTACTGTCCTATAAAAAAGTCGAGAAGCTCTTCAGGCAGTATTCAGACTTTAACCTGTTCTGCCTCTGTTCCAGAAAGCACCGAACAATTCAAAATATTTGTCAGTGCTGCCAGATGCAGACTCTCCCTGCAGTCAGGGGAGAAGAGTGAATGTCTTGTTTTAAACCCCATTGATTTTTTTCTGAGTCTATGTGAATTGTTCGCTGCTCTCCTGAACTTTGATGCTTTGGTAAAAGTTTCTGTGTCTGTCTTGGGCGCTGTAGTGTGTGGTCATCTCAGTCCCCGACAACTGATGAAAACCAAAGGATCGCTCCCAAGTTACCTGGAGTTGTGCAGAACACTGCTGCATTCCACACACACACTGTTCAGGCTTTAGGATTTTACTAGAGTGGCTCGGGATGGAGACGGGGGTTGCAAATGTGCTTGCTGAGATCTCTGAAAAGCATTTTAGCCTCTGTGCCCATCCTTCTCTGAAGGAGCGGTCCCTTTCATGCCAGTCACCGAGCTGAACCTGTGGGAATGTTTTTTGGATATGGGTTATCACAAGGCCCACCTTTGGATTTCCTGAGGGTCCAAGCTGCCAGGTTAACCACACTTTACTGGAAATTAGACTTTGAGACTGCAGGGAGAGCTCTGGGCAATGCTGACTCAATTAGCGGCAGTGCAGAACAGGCTCAGAACAGTTAATATTTCTTTTATGAGTTGTTTATAGTTCTGTGTCTCACTGTAGCTTCTGAGCCATCAACATCAGAATTTTTTACCTAAATGAGGCATTACCTTGCACTGCCGTAGAGTAGCCAACCTCGGCTGCTGCTTGCCTTTGGCTTGCAAGCAGAGGAGGGTGCCCTGAGGAGTTGTAATACTTTCTTCTGTTTGTGACCCGTAGCTCACAGCTTTGATTTCCCCAACAGTGCAGAGTCCCCTAAAATACAAGTAATTGTGGTAAGTTTTATATTGAAAACACTAGGGAGGATGCTCTGTAGCAACGGCACCCTCTTAAAGGTTCTTCGTTTTAAGTGTGGGCTGCTCCCCTGGTTTCTGCTGGGCTTGGAAGGCTTTCTTCTGGCGAGCTGTGGAGCTGGGCTGGCTTCCGTGCTGCTGCTGAGGAAGCTCAGAGTTGGAAGTTGCAGGCTCCTCTCACAGTGCTGTTTGCTGTCCCTCTCTTCACTGCATTAAATTCTTTTTGATTCCTTTACCTTCCCGTGTGGCCGCATGCTCCCCTGAGTCCCTGGGGGAGGTAAGGAGAAGAGCTTCTGTGCTCCCAAGCCAATTTGAGAGGGATGGGTTGGCCAACCATCTACTTACTATGCATAGAAATAGCAGGTTTTTTAGAAAATCACACAAGCTTGAAGAAAGTGCAGACCCAAAGGATTTTGCACACATGTGAGCAGGTAGTCTGTTGTGAGCAGACTAATTTGCCTGAAACTTACACTTTTAGCCTCCACACCTAGAGACCCGAGCTAATGGTGCTTTAGGTGTTCAGGTTCACAGAACCATGGAGTTATTCCCAACCATCTGACAGAACTGAAATGAATGGGAGTGGGACAGTGGGATGTTGTTAATCTTGGAGCAGGTTGGAAAACCCCAGGCTGTGTCGGTGTTTGTGCTGGTAACTCTGGGGGGTGCCAGGCTGATGGATTGAGTGCAGGGAGGTAGGTTTCCAGGGGGCATTTCAACACTGAAATACTGTGTTGAGTTCATCAAATCCATATAAAAATCTAAAGTTTTGTCATATTAATGCCTGTCTTGTTCTACAGTAAACTTAGCAAAGGACTGTGTAGCCTTACACTGGAATACAAACCAAATTGATTGATTTGTTTATATTGGCTGTTACTGGAAAGGGAAGTGCTGTTTAATTGTGAGGATTGACTGAAATATGAATGGGAATTACGCAGTTTGCACAGTGGATATAGCTGTCCTACAATGCTGTGACAGCAGGGGTTTTAATTTTTCATCTTTATTTCTTCTATTGGGTCAAATATTAATAACTGTCTATGACAAAGGTGGGTTTATGTTTCATTAGTTTTAGGGGGTGCTTTTTTTTTTTTTTTTTAGCCTAAATTTGGATCATTCTAATAATTTGGCAAGACAGTTGCTGTGCCTGTATGAAAGCACACATGAATATTCGGTATCACTTTGGTATTTGGTGTTGGTTCTGCCATTCTTGGCATTGTTAGAGTGCTGAGCTGTGTGTGCACGGGGGGCAGCAGTGCGTCTGGATGCACAGGGGCACGAGGGCAGATACTGACCCTGCCAAAATGAGAAAGAACTTCATCTTTGCCTTCCATGGGTGCAGGAGAGGAATAGGGAGGAAAAAGCCTTGTTGCAGTTGCTGCCTCCTTTCCAACAGGGAGATGGACTCCAGGCTTAACTGCTTCAGGGGTGAGAGACCATGAGCATCAACATGGGCTTTGCTCCATTGCTGCTGCGGGGTGGGTCGGAGGTGGCACAGGAATATTTGCCTCACTTCCTCCAGTGGAGGAGAATCTGGCAGGCAGCAGCCCCAGGGAAGTCAGAGGATGGTGTCAATCTGCTTGTGATTTTTGCAACTTGTATTTCAAGACAGATGAAACTAATAAGTAGAGGAGGAAATGCGACTGTCCAAAGTTTTGTTGAGCAAAAGCAAATATTTGCACAGATGTGCTGGCTCCTGCCTTTTACTTGGGATGGCAATATGTTTGGAGCTATCAGTACCCACCTGGAACATGGACCCACTCCCACAGCCCTGGTCCTCCTCCTACCACTGCAGGAAGCTCCGGGCCCAGGCTGGGGGACAGTGATGGGGACAGGGGGAGAGAAGTGCTCCAGCCATGGGGCCCAGAAGCTGTGATGCTGGTGGGCACCTGGGTTATTTGCACAGGAGGGATGCCTTCTATAGCCCAGTTTTAGCAAGATTTCATTGTTTACTTTCTCAAGGGAGATGTTCTGACCTTTGTTTTGTGTTTGTGACACTGTTTGTGCCACAGGAGCAGCTATATGGCTGTATCACATGGTGTAGGAGCAATGGTTTCTCAAGGTGTGGCAGAAAAGGCAGGTGGGACTTGCTTTCTGTGATAAAAGCTTTTCCTGCCATGGTCTCTCACCCCACCAGCTTCCCCCATGCGATTTGTCCGCTTGTTAGATCTGGACAGACTTGTTGCCCTCACTTTGTGTTGCTACATTTCAAAAATACCACGAGGAACTAATTTTTTTGCTTTGTGGGGAGCTTTTGCCTTCAGGCTCAGGCCACTTCTCTGGCCTCAGTCTGTCAGTAAAAGCCAAAAGAGGCACCAAACCCCACATTTTCCTTCGCAGAGGGGGCTGCACGGGTTTGTGTGGTGCTGGGACTGGTAACAAGAGTCTGGGCTCGGTCACAGAGCTGCTTGGGGAAGGGGTGCTGGGGCATGGGGTGCCTCACTTTCCCCACCTCTAAAAGGGAAAAGGGGGCACCCCATGCATCTCCCCAGGCAGGGACACGCTGCGGTCGGGGCTGGGGTGTGCTTTGGGATCCTGTGAGGGGAGCAGGGCCTGGGAGATGCCCTGTCTAATGGGCTGTGTGTCCTTAGCCCTGAGACTTCTGTGGAGAACGCAGACCCCGTTTTCCTGTGCCTGGATAGTGCAATCTGTGAGGCATGGACAGTGTGCACTCTACAGACAGAAACCCCTCTGGCAGGACAGGTTGCGATCACAAACTGGTAGGAAATGGTTGTGTTTAGGGAAGGGATGCTCACAGCACTGGTCTGTTGGGGTGGTCCTGGGCGGTGAGGTGCTGCTGGGCTGTATGGAGCACTCTCTGGATACTCTGGATGTGCAATCAAAGCCAAAACTGAGTTGACTCCCTCATCCTTACCCCTGCTTGCACCTCTCCCTCCTGCCCCGATCTTTCTGCTCCCACCCATCACCTGGGCTGAGCAAGCTCAGCAGAGCCACAGGGCGTCCCCACAGATGGGTGGTCACCAGCTGCTCCTTCTCCCCGGGACAAATACCTAAATATGGGTATTTTCCACCTATATTTATTTTCTCTGCCTTTAGCATTTGCCAGATTAAAATCTCTTTTTCCCCTACCAAGTTTAGAGTCTTCCGCTGTGCATTTTAGAAACAAGTACTTGATAAGGTGGAAAAAATGGCTTTGAATTATGTGATGCACCTAATAGTTGGGGTTTTTTGAACTGCATGAACATACAGAGAAGGAAAAGAGGTTTATGTGTTGGAGAGCATCTTTGTAAACTATTCTCAACCTGTAAGACTGTTCGGTTTTACTGGAGTTTGTATGCATTTTACTTTTGTAATTTTTTTAATGATTTGATAGAATTTTATTTTAGGGCAAATTCTACTTTTTGTATGCAATATTCTGATGTGATGTATTTTTATTTTTAAGAAAATAACGTTGAAACCACTGTACACTTGTCAACGTAACACACCCACAGGGTCATTTCTTTTTAAAACTGGAATCTTACCGTGAAGTGCGTGTTACTTTACGTACTGGTTGTTGCACATTAAAGAGGTTACTCAGATGTGCTGCCATCACTGTTCATTAATTCCAGGAAGCTACAGGGGAATCATTTATTTCTGCTATAATCCCACCGAAACCCACTACAGATACTGCTACAAAGTGGGGGATTCTTAGTCTGAATGAACGTAGCCTCACCTAAAGCCCTGCTCAGCCAGCAGAAAAGTTTCCATGATTTCCAGTGGGGTTTCAAGGTGGGGGAACTGGCACTTCTGCTGCACCGAGGGACACAGGGAGGGGGCTGGGCCAGAGGGGCCCTGGGCAAACGTGGGACCGAGAGAGGGGAAGATGCTGGTGGCAGTGGCAGACCCTGCTGCCCCATCACACCATCCCAACTGATGTCACATCCCTCCTCATCCGGGCTCACAGCTCAGGATGCTGCGAGCTGGTTGATATCGCTGGTTCCCATCATTATCATCTCTGTTTGTGCTTTTGGAAAGGAGACGCTTCGTAATAACCTTCTTTGTGTTTATTCTGCATTTAATTGAAACGGACCCAACCCAGGATCTCTTGATCCATGTTTATTTTCTTGGACCAGCTCTTCAATAACGCCCTGACTACTTACCAGGGCAAGTTTAAAATAGACTCACGTCCTATTAGTTCTGGGAAGAAATCTGTCAACTCTCATATTGTGGAATATCTGGGCCCCACTATTCTTAGCAACAGTCTCTTTCCAGGCTATATATGGGAGCTTAAGGCTCCTCTAATGATACAGTTCCTGGTCGTATTTATCTTTGCAGTGTTCCAGAAATCTCCATCCTTTCAGGGGGATGAGAGCCGATCCACCCCCCATCTCAGACCCCTACTGTAGTTTGGAGTATTGGTGAACCCTCTCTGCTCACTTTCTCAGAGTTTGGTGGGGTTTTTTTCAGCCAGTTTTTATTTTGTCTTTGCTGCTGTTGAAATCTGCTGTCTCCCTGGCATGTAAATGACAATTATTCTCTGTTTCCTGATTGACACATCCTTGCTGGGTGCTGGCTGGTGGCACGTAACACTGGAGTTACATCAGGGCAGAGGAGACCTGTGGGAGCAGCTGGGCTGCGGGTGGGCTGGGGGTGGGTGCCCAGGGGTGTGCACAGATGTGGGGGAGTCCCTCACAGATACCTCATGTCTAATGGCCGTGGGACCAGCAGAAGCTGAGAAAAAAAGTCAGAGCTGCTTGTAAATGCCAGGTAGGGGGCTTCTGGCACCTCTGTGCTGCAGCAAGCGCTGGGGATGCTAATGTTGGGGAAGAGCAGCAGCAGCATCCAAATGCAGGAGGACCTGCCCTTGCTCTACTGCCAGGGGTTGGAAAGACCCAGTCTCCACGATGCTTTATGTGCTTGAGGACCATGGTTTGGGCTGCAGCTGGGGAGTTTCACCAGGAATTGAGGCACTAGCATTTCCTTAACACACGCTACTGATGTTACTCTGCATCCACCACCACATAAACACAAATTTACAACCAGGGGATTTTTTTTTTCTTGTTACAACTTGGGCTTAAGCACACTGAGGGGAACCCCAAGAGCATGTACCATGCCAGGACTCCTCACGCAAGCTGCCAGGAGCAGCATGCTCTCCTCTCTGGGAACAGCCAGCCACCCAGTGAAGTCATCCTTGGATGAAGGCTGCAAAAACCACCTTAACTCCTCAGGAGCCAAATGAGCACAGGAACACGGCTGTGGGATAGCAGGGCAGCCCCAGGTCACCCTGAGCTCTCAGCAGGTTCTGTTTCTGCACAGAGGTTCATTTTTGGAAGCTTTCTGCTTTGCTTTGTGCCTGCAGGAAGGTCCTAGGGCTGGAGGGTCTCTGCTGCTGGTTCCAGGATGGGCTGGACCTGTTCCCTGGGGGCTGCAAGGGCTGTACCATGAATGAGTCTGTCCATCCATCCATCTGTCCATGCACCCATCTGTCCTGCCACAGACCTGCAGCCATGGTAAGTACCAGGTCAGGCGCTAAGAGGCAATGAGCAGGGGATGCCAGCCTCCCCACAGGCAGCACGTGGGGACATATAGCCTCAGTGGGCCCCTGGTGAGTGGGGCTCAGGTGGGCACAAGCAGAAGAAACACCAGCAGCTGATGAACCAACCCCACCGTGTCCTGAACCTCAGCCTCTCCTCAGGGCTCTCCTAAACCTGCCTTTGATTGCAGAGCCAAGGGCTGGGATTATGGATGTAGCTTTACAGTTGTGTTTAGGCCAGGCTGGATGGGCAACCTTTGAGCAACCTGGTCTAGTGGGAGGTGTCCCTGCCCATAGCAGAGGGTTGGAACTCGATGATCTTTAAGGTCCCTTCCAATTGTAACCATTTTATGATTTTGTGGTGCTGAATGAGCATTTCTGCTAGCCATCACAGTTTATCCTGCCCTGTATACTCATGTGGTACCTAGAGATGATTTTATCTAGGCTGAGGCAGAACTGTGGGTCTCTCGGCTGGCGTGCAGAAACAACGCTTGAGGAGTGAGTCCCTCCCTGTTAGCTCCAGACCCTCCTCGGCTGCAACGGTGCCCAGAGTGGTGGGGACTGCCAGGGACTGAGCTGCTCCCCGCGGTGGGCAACCTCCTCCAGGCAGCAAGGTTTGTCTCTTCGGCGCCAGAGGAGCGATGGATCAGCAGAAGACAGCAGTAATTGCCAGGAGGCTTTCAGGCAGAAAGCAAGGCTCTTGCTTGTGGACGGGCTGATGTAAGTCAGCATGTAAATTGGGTACAACATAAAAATAATTTCAGCTAAGCTCCTATGAAGAAACCTATGAACAAAAAAATGTTGTTGCTAAGAAATGTGAAAACAGAAAACAATAATGTGGCTCCTGCCAGGGTAATAAAAGTGTATCAGCATTCTGTCTGCTCTCGTGCACAGATCGCTTGCTCGTGACAGTAAATTAAGTACTGCAAAAATGGTTACAGTTCTCTTTGTGGCCATTGATGCTTCACATCATGGAAATATCAAATGTTTCTGATGGCTGTTCATTACCCTGCGCTTGAGAGGGGAGCCATCCATTGCTGGCTCCATTATTTCCACGACAGCAAGGAAATGACTATGGGAGGTTTAAAAATGAAAAAAAAATACAGCAAGGTTAGATGGATCAAACCTCAACAGCCTGTTGCCATTCACTGTGGTCAATGCTAACCCCAGATCTGGGAGACACCACACTGTTTCTGGACTGACGGAAAACTAGGACAACTTTTGCTTCCAGCAAATTACCACGTCATGAACTGCAAAGCTTGACCTTGAAAATATATTTAAAAAAAACCTTTTGGAAATCTTAAAAAACCTCAAAAAAGTTTGAAGCGTGACAGTGGTCTGGCACAACTACTCAGCCAGGAGATGCCTCTGGCCCACAGCCAGAAGGAGCTTTAAGCATTTGCTGGATACTGGACCTGCTGCAGCTGATGCAAGGAACTGATGAGCTGAATGTTCTGTGTTCAGTAGAGATCCACCCCATGGAGATGAGAGGTGGATGTGGCCAAAGTCTGAGTCCAGCACACTAGCATTTCCTTCTTGTCTTTATGGTTTTTAAATTATGAAGGGCAAACTAATCTTACACAAGCTTAAGCTGATGCAACGAGGTGGTCAACATGGGGTCAGTCACAACACAAAAAGAGGGTGATAAAACTCTGGGTCACAATATAAACCTGCCCTGCTAGCACGCCACAGCAAAGCAGGAAAAGACGAGAGCCTCCCCAGCCCCATCAGCCCATTGTGAGCCGGCTTCATATTTTTATCTCACCCCCCAAAAATTACCTTAGTCTATTTCAGTCCTTTCTGCAGAGGAAAGTGATTCAGTTTGGGGAAATTGTAAGCAGATTGAAGGGTTGAAATCTGCCCGAAGACAGGGTCTGTGTGGGGGGTGTCTTGGGAAATGGGCTGATGTTTTACCCTCGTAGCCTGATTTTTGCCATTCCTGGCGATGTAAGGCATTTATTGTATGTTCTTACCTCACATGTTGGGAACTGGGGTGGGGGTAGAGTTGTGTTGGTTTTTTTCCTTCTTTTGGAAACAGGCTTAGGCAGTGCATGGCTTTTTATGAATGAGCAAAACTAACCATGTCAAAATGCATTTCCATTATTAGCAAAATGGCATTTTCAATGAATCCCCAAAGCTTTTGGTAATTGAGTTTTGTGTTTGAGAGCGTGCGGTCTCTCAGCTGTATGCTCAAGGGGAAAAACACCCGAGACACCACGGGAAGTGATGGTTTTGCTGGAGAGCAGTGACTCTTGTGCACATTGAGGAGGTCCTTGCTCTGTACTGAGCTCTGCACCACAATGACTGCACTGAGGCTGATTTAAACTGATCTGGGGACTGCCCTGAGCTTGGGGACTGTCCCCCTGCCTGGTGACAGTGCGCGGCCACATGGACTTTCAGAGCTGAGTAAAATCTAGGAGCCAGAGCCAGGGCTTGTGATCACATCATGATGGGGAGGACTGGGGGCAGTGGTGAGGCCGGGGGCACTGGGCATGGCAGTAGGACACCCACTTGGCACTTTTTTTCTTTACAGCTTGACCGCTTTCCGAGGAGGGTGTCTGCATAATGCTCTGCCCAGCCACAGCTCCCAGCAGCGTATGAGGATCTTGCACGAGAGAGTGGAAAGCCTTCCCAAAAATCAGGCTGCAGGATTTCTTGTTTCCATGCTACCTGCAGCACTTGATGTCCACTCAGGTTTGCTCTTGGTAATGCCCTGGTGCCAATACGCAGCTGCTTAGCCACTCTGCGGTGGGTACAGCTCCTTCCTCCCCGTCCCTGCTCCAGCCTTTTCATGAGCGCTGATGGTAACTGGGCTGGGCTGCAATTCCCTGCCCCTCCTTTCCTCCACAACACCCAGGGTCGGCTGTTCCCTCGCTCAGATGAGTACCCCGGTGGCCATGACTGTTTCCAGCTATTGATGGAAAAGCCCATCCCACCAGAAGGGATTCCTGTGGACATACTGCAGGGCTAAAGCAGGTTTCTCACTGCAACTTCTAGCTCAGGGCATCCCTAAAGCATTTATTGCAGGGAGCTGGGAGGAAATATGTAGGCATCAATCACAAGGAACCTTCTGCTTTTTATTTTTCCTCAGATTCTCACACTCATCCCCTGAGCGATGCCGAAGGCAGGTTGGAGGGGAGCTGTGGTCCCCACAGAGGGCTCCACACCCTGGCCCAGGCCCCCACATTTGCCTGTTTTAGCCTCCCTGGCAGACCCTGTAAGCAATGGGTGCTGCTTGGGAGCCCATCGCCCGCAGCGCAGCCTTGAGGCTTGGACTTGATAAAAAGCTGGTGGGGAACTTACAAGGTAACAGGTTTGTTTGCAGTTTACTCCACAGAGTTAAGAATTAAAGAGGAAAAAGGGTAAGAGTTGGGTTGTGTGCTGAAGGTGAGAGAAGAAAATGCACTGGGGCTACAAGTGAAACTGTTATGTTAATGAATCAAATTAGCAACTAGGAAAAAAAATAATGTTGTGGTAGATAGGTTTTAAGGAAATTGGAAATAGGTTTCAATGTGATACTTTGCTTTAATTGCGTGCAGAGGTGTCTTGATGCAAAACAAAACCATTCAGAAATGGCCTCCCTGTGTTATCGTGCAAACTAACTGGGAAAAAAAATCCATCTTATTCACAGCAAGTTTGTTTTTACTGATCTTGTGCCTCTCAATTACTTTTTAATGGTCTGCATTGAAAAGAAATTCCTATATGCACACTTGAGAATATGAAAACACCCAAATGATAGCTTATGATTTAGTAGGATTAAAGTATTATGTATGCAGGTGTAGCACGTTTCAGGTTATTAGTAATCCAATCTATTTTTTATGACATTATGGTGTAATTTTCTGTATGAAACTTCAATATAAGTCTTGAGCTGTATCGGAACATAAACTAAAATGTTCCTGACTCTGTCACTTTTCATGGTCTTTACTTTGATTAATAAATGCAACAGGAGCTATAACGTTCTTCAATACGATGCTACGATCATCCTTCAATCAAAACGTGTCCCTCAGCTTTTTATAACTTTTTGCAGCAATATGTAGGGCTTGAGAAAGAGCAGGATAGGATTCCCCTGCAGTTGGGCAGGTGCACCTGGAAGGCTCTGCAGAAGAGGAGGGCATTTTTGCTTGTTGAAGCCAGTCGGTCTCCTTGGCAAGGTAAGCAGATGTGTCCTTGGAGACTTGGTGTCCTGCGTTGGGGAGCAGAGGGGAGATGTGAACTGCAGAACTGGGCATGGGTTTGGGATCCTGGATTTCAGAGAGATGTGATTGTATCTCATTGGGCACTTTACTCTGAAACACCGTTTTTCCAGCGCACCCGAACTCTGTTGTGGAGCCGTACTCCTGCACTCAGGCTTGTGTGGGCAGGGAGCTGGCTTGCACTGACAAGCTTTGGCGTTACACTCAGTAACACAATTTTGTAGCCATGTAGTCTACAACTCCCAACAAATACAATCCAAACTGGGGCCTCAGGATGCAGATGAAAGTATGCTGCAATTCCCCATTCCTGCAGAAGCCTCTGAGTGCATTTTGCGTAGCCCTCGGCTCCCACCATCAGGAGGACTCTCCTTCGCCTCCCCTCTGACCCCTCCTGCCAGCACTGCTCAGGAGCCCCAGCCCCACCACCCATCAGCCACAGAGGGGAAATCACTCACAGACGTGCCAGGTTGGTCTGTTTTATTTCGGAATTATTCTTTACATTGTACAATATATAAAAATACAGAGTACCCAAAAAAAATTCACAGTGTCTAAAGGCAGTGATTACAGTCTAGGTCACCTTTATACTTAAGTACCATCAAGTTCAATTGCATAGGAAGGGTGATGTGCCTTCACAACAGAGTCCAATAATACTCTCCAGGTTTTGCTGTTTTGGGGCAAGCATTCCGTGTTCACATAATAACTTCCCATGTATCCGAGATCCAGTATCCCATCTGTCACTCTCCCACCTCAATTACACGTGAAATTCTATCATTTCCATCTCACAGACCGTTCATCCTCCCTAAACCTTCCTCTGTGGGAATGCTCCTAATCAACCACATCGCTTTTAAGTACGCGCCAGTTTGGATGTTACCTAAGGAAGGGTGTGTGGATGGAAATCACGCTGTCGTGCAGCTGCCTGGCTTTTATGTTGTTTGGCATTTTGGTACTGAAGCCATTCTTCCATTAGTTCTTAATGGTCCATCCACAGTGACCTCTGCTTGAGTCCGTGGCCCATGAATTAACAGCACCCTGCTCATGGAGGTTTCAGAGTTACTAGAGTGCAGCGTTCATGCTTTTCACCATCAGATCTGCTTAAAACCAAATGGCGGTTTTAAAACTTTTAAATTTGTTTAAAAACCAAAAAAAGAGCTCAGCAAATCTGAGCTGCTCTTACAGCACTGAGCCCTCTTGATAGGCAGGGGTGAATTTCCAGCTGAGGCTGGAGGCAGAACAGAAAAAGAAATCAAGTTCAAGACCCAAACTTTTGTTAAATACTATAGTTGTGGCTACCTAAACAGTAGGTTGGTGGGTTTGTTCCTCCAGCCGGGACTAATGCAGAAACAGAAATTTCCCAAAGGGCCCAAAGGAGGAATTTCCAGGCAGAATGGCTGAGACTGGGTAAGCTCCACAGGGACCCAGCTCCAGAGAGGTTTCTGTCCCATTTTGAAGACTCTGGGCAATCAGGCAGCAGCAAAATTTGTGGATTTGCTCACCTACCCTGAATCTGTTCTTGGAGCTGCCTGAAGTTGTTTTCCTAGAGACTCTTAAGGGGAAGATTCACTGTATGAGTCTGGGCTTTGCTCATTGGGGCTTTAAAGTGACCTGTAGGGTAAAGAAATACCTCCTTCCAGCCTCATTTACTGGGCATTTCTCTATTACCCCAGACAGCTCCGAGGGGGGCCGTGCCTCACTGCCCATGCCAGCTGACTGGCGGCAGTGATGGGGAGAGGAGTAGATGCAGAGCCTTGTCCTTGAATGCTGGGAGCTCCAGGGGCACCGGGTGCCTGACTCCCATGGCCTGGTGGCTTTTTTTGGACCCCTCTGAAAATCCAAAGCCTTGTGTTTGCAGGGTTTCTCTTCCCTAAATTTAATTTTTGTACTAAAACCTCCTAATGTGACTCTAAGGCAAGGCCTATAAAGGCAATCAATAACTCTGAAAGCAGTTGCTAACTCCTTTAACATGGAAGATGACATTTTTCACGTTCTAATAGATCATGTCTTTTCCTCTAATGGTACAATATTTGTTACTCCTACTTGCTATTTTAATTTTCTTTGCACAATTACTCCCTACTTATAATTACAAAAACAATAGAGTGATATGCATGAGAGATTCGGGAGGCTTATTCAGAAAATACAAGCGGTAACAGGAATCTTTTTCTTAATCATTCTTAACCAGAATGATTTAGGGGAGAATCAGCATTTCTAACTAGAAAAATCAATTTTCTTTTCAATTAAAAAATTATATTTCATTTACCTCAAGAGTGTCTTTTTAAACCTAATGGAAAGGTTACTAGATTTTTACAGCTATTTTTCTTCACTTTGTCCCTGTGGAATTTGAATACCAGCACTGCCTTTCTTATTCTAAGTTTCCTCTGCAGGCATTTTGCTAAATATATATATTGTGTGTGTATATATTATAAATATATACTGTATCTATCCACTGATAGATGTATACACTATTACAAAAAGAAAAAGAGTAAGTTGTTACACAAACTTTACATTTACATTTTTATATATATATATTTATATATATATAACTCTCCCCCCACTACATTTGGTACAAAGAATAAATCAATCATCTCGGTGGACAGCAATTTCCTCTCCAGGTGGGCTCAACATCAGATTAACACTGGAGGCATCAAATTGTCTGCATCAGACGTGGACTCCGTTCCTACTCTCTACTGATTCCAAACCGACCGTCTCATTTTCTCAAGGTAAGGCATTAGGAACAGTGGTGGTAAGACAACACGCCGCCTTCTCCTCTGGTGTCTGTACAGTTCACACAGGTAAGAGCAGCCCTGCCTCACATGCTGAACATTCAATGCACCTTTAGAGCAACAGCACCTCTTACGCTGTGGTTTTAACAGGCAAGTGGTTTGCCCGTTAGCGAGCTGTGCAAGTCACTGCTGCCGGGTGACAGCTGATCAAGCAAAGCCCAACAGCAACAGCATGACACAGCCTGGATATCACTGTAACACACATCCCTTCTGGAGGTAGAAAGGCAGCCACTTCCACGGAAAAAGAAAGAATGGCTTCATGAAAGATGGTTCTGCTGCATCCTTGGCCATAAGATTTCCATCATATTTTTACCTTCGGTACAGCTGAAAGCTCTCCAAAGGGTTTGCAGAGAATCGATGTCTCTAGACAGGAGCACTGCACAGGGTTCCCCTTCTCTATCTTAAATGTGAAAGAAAAAATATTATACATCCTCAACATGAATCTTCTAGAAAGCAGTGTTCCCACAGCAAAGGCAGTTCCAGTGTACTGTAAGATGGCCTTAGGAACAGGAAATTTTAGCAAGTTTTACATCCAGCTGCAGGAACAATTCAAGCTGCTGCAGCTATCACAGACCTGATGATCAAGCTGCTGAATTACCTGGATCCCAAAAATATCACTGTACACGATGTCATTAATCTGCCACACTTTAAGAGAGCTCATAAAAAATGCAACCCTCACCCTGCATTAGCATTGTCCTTAAAGAACTGCACTTTCATGCAAACATTAATTGAGTAATAAGTGTTCTGATTTCTTTCTTTTGCGCTGTCTTGCTCTCTCCTGGATTCTACTTTCTGCTTGAATGGAGTCTACAGACCCTTGCTGTGATTGCCAATTATACGAAAAAGGGCTGAATCCATTTGGATGGCTGGAAAGAAGGAATGTCTTGATGAAACTATAACCACATGCACCACCCTCGAAGCATCTGCCCTCCAATAGCCTACAAAATATCCACCTCCTGAGTGCAATGGCAGTAATGACCTATCTTGGTGAGATGAACACTTAAATAATTTCAGCTGCTATGTAGCACTTTGGGGGGGGAAAAAAAGAAAGATTGGATATTGAAATAATTGCAAGGTTTGACTCACTTGCATCTCCCCCTTCCCCCCAACTCCAGCTGCAATCCTGCCACGTGCATGGTAATTGCAGAATGTGTTAATACAGGGAATCGTCTGAAGAGGAATCTCGGAGATGGTTTTAATGTCTAGAGTGATTTTGGGAGCTAATGTTTTCTTCTGACTCACATAAATTAAAGCTGGGAAATCCCATCCTGATAGTCTAACGTAACAATTTTCAACCCCCGGGCTACATACTTGTTAGAACTACTTTAAGTCAGAATTATCAATTTTGCTGAAGGGGACTCAGAAATTCAGTGAAACAGGGGTGAACTCGTTACGGCACGAAGGTGTTACTCCTCAAATGGGGTTTAGGGGCCTGGGAAGTGCTGGTACCCACTATCAGTGCTCTCCTGCTTCCCTCCTGCCGCTCTGCCTGCCAGGGGTGTTAGGCCCACGGTGCAGCTGTGCTTCCTTGGAGGGTTGCAGGAGGTTGCTGCAGGCAGAGCTTCAATCTCTGCTTCAGCTCCCGACCCCACTGCTTCAAATGTCAGCATATCTGTTTAAGGGCACCGCTCTCTCTCTTCCTCCATTCCCTCTATTTCACCCGGTGAGACCAGAGCAGAAGCAGGATGAGCTGCTAAATTAGAAAAACAGCTGCTGGAAACGATGGGCACCACTGAGCCTAAGGCATCCTCGTGGCAGTGCCAATGACCCCACTTTATTACAAATATCCCTACAGCCTTCAATCACTGCAAACCGAAGTGGACCGAAGTAATTTAAAAATGGGAGGCTACTTTATTCTTGCCTTCTGGCCAAACCACCATAACACAGGCTTACAGAGCCATGTTGGCTTTTCCTCGCAGGAAAAGCAATATAGTTATCACAAGCAACAGAGGCTTTCTTCATCTCCTACCAGCTGCCTACGTGAAAGAGCTGAGCGCACAGCCCAAGCTGGGCTTCTGAACAAGCAAAGGAACAGCACTGAGAAATGACCAGGGTCAGCTTACAGTGAAATTTGAAATAAAGCGGAGACAAACAGGACTGCTGGGAGCACAGCCGAGCCAATGACCAAGCACGGACATGCCAATCGCTCAAGGAAGATGCAGACGACAAAGCCAAGCTCGGGACAACGTGGAGCTCATGCGTGTTTTGGGGTGTACTTTTATCTCATGCTCAGTATTGCAACATTCTAAAATCCTTAGCATCAGGAGTTCATTATAAATATTTAGAAACACTGAATGATAACAGCGGTGAACTTGTTCACGTTGCTAACACACTGGATGTAATTGTACATTAAGCACCAGCAATAAGTTTCCTTTTTGCCAAACAATTATGTCAGACAAACATCTGGCTGTAGACAACATGGCTTCTGCATCAAACTAATACAGTTCTTGTAGACACAGTCACACACATACACAGAATTACATTTCAAGGCTGGATATACTATTTAATAATGCTGCTGCCCCAATTTACTTCAAGAGCTGCAGCAGCATTTGTTTGTTGGGTTGTTTTTGCTCAGGAAAATTAAAGAAATATTGGCAAACAATGCACATTACTCAGCTGTGTTACTATTTCATAGAGTACTGACTGGAAGACACTATAAGAATGTGCAGCAAACTTTCTGGGTCGTGTCAGACCGTGGAAACGTTCCTTACAAAAATACCCTCCCCCTGCAAAGTCAGAATTATTCACTCCTCGAAAGTAAACGAACTAAAAACCAACAAGAAAACAAGAGGAAAAACTAGCCCAAAGCATGGTGATTTCCCACAGGAAGAGCATGGCCTCTAAAGTTGCCTTTCCTGGCAGACACAATCAGGATCAAAGCTAGAACAAAAAGAGTTAACGCTGTCTTAGAAATAATAAGAACAAGAAAGAAAGCAAATAAGCCCATGGCTCTTGTGCGGCAATCATCACATCTTTTTTTTTCCAGTGATATAAACATCTTTGTTTGTTAGGCACTCCAAGTTCATGTCTCCGATGTTATTCCAACATTTACTTTTCTTAGTATCTCACTGCCTGTATAATTTTCTTTTAATTAAGACTGGAAACATTCTAGAAAGCTTCTTTGGGTAATGCACTTTGTTTGTGTGTTGTTTCTCATCAGCTGAGCTGCATATTACCAAAGAAGGCTGCAGAGAGTATTTCCTGTAATAAGAAAAGATTCTGTAGAAGATACAGGGAGCACAGCCCTAGNTTTTTTTTTTTGCAGAAACATAAAAAAAAGGTAAAAAAAGATAAAGAAAAAGAAAACGTCATTCATTCTTCAAGTTCTTGACACGATGGAGTCTTGCTTGTCCTGTCTCATGAGCTGCATGTCACCCAGTGCACCATTGCTACCCTGTCTCAGGAAGGATGCTTCTCACCAGACGGACACCCTCGCCCCAGGAGGCCATCTCTTGCCTTGCTCAGAGTGCACCCATGTGTTGTGTGCTGCAGCGTGGCACCCACTGAGCCCAGCACACAGCCACCTCCTTGACAACGTTGGCCTTGGCCAGCAACGCTGATCTTCCAGCCATAAACAGTTGCAGTAGTAAGAGCCATCTCCAGCCAAATGTCCACAAAAGCTCTGCAGAACGGTCCATATGCATTTTTGTCCTTGTAAGGAGATGTGCTGTTTACAAGAAATACAATTAACCAAAGGGAAAAAAAAAAAGGAAAAAAAAAGACCCTACTGTACAATATTTACATCTAAAGGCTGGGCCAGTATTTGGTCCATAAAATCAATTAAAAAAAAATTCATATAGGAAGTGATCCAGTCCTGTAGGATCTGTCCATCATCAGCTGTTGGTAAAGGTCCTTCCAGGGGAGGCCTCGGGCCTGTAGTCATATTTATTCAGTGTACTGGGATAATAGGTTGTCGTGTACACATTGGTTTGCTGCAACGGGTAGAAGTTGGTCCTGTCATCCGGTATCAAATTGTTCTTGTTAAGTGTCTGTAAAAGAGAAGAAGCAATGACAGGCATGGCACTGGTGCCACATAATTACCATTATCTACCTGCAGACACCTCCCTCTCACCTGCCTCCTCTTCTCCTTCACGGTCTCTGATGCAGCCACCACCGCCTTCCCTCCGGCTGGGAGAGCAAGACGGTTCATTGTACTCGCTATGGGGCTGCTGTGTGGGGGACCACAGCTCCTGCCAGGTCTCTTTCCATGGACCTGTGCTCAGCTACCGCTAGGGCCACAACCCAGAGCCTTCTCCAGGGGTCTCCTGGTAGCTGGCGTGTTGTCTGAACATCATTGTCACACAAAACCATGCTGGGCCTACGTGGAACTTGGTGATTAATGGCAGCGCTCAATCTAATCTCTTCCAAAATGCTCGTGTTCCAGCCTGCGGCTCCCTCTCAAACCACTTGCCAAACGGCAGCTTTTTCTCTTTGGAAGAGCAGGTGTGCATTTACCTGATCTCCATCTCCATTGGTAGATATCCAGGTTTGGACCCCCCGATATTAAGTGTGTCACTTCTGTAAGCTACAGTATAAGTAACAAATCATGGTCACTTTTGGAAAAACTAAAATGACTTCAAAATATTTAACAACCACGTAACAATTGTTGGCAACAACAACACAAAAAACGCCCCTTTACCACAACAATTTAGAAATAGGAATTTTCTCCCTCCCCTCTTTCCCCCCTTCCCCTCCCCTTCTTTGATTTTTGCAAGAATTGCTATTACTCTTCCCACCAGCAAGCAGATGTCCCCCTTTCCCCCAGCTGAAAGCCCATTGCTGTTACCTATGCACAAGGATAAAATCCCATTTTGGGGGAATGCAATAATTTTATGAAACTTTCTTGTTTATAGTCATCTGATTTCTGTGAATTTGGCTGAGGAACATTTAAGACAGGTTTTTCAGCTAACCCCTGGCTTAAATTTTCTGTGACATCCTCATGATCAGAGCACAGCACCTTTAAAGAAGGCATGAGCATCTCTGCTGTCCGGAGCAGCGAGATGGAGAGGTCCAGTGAGGCAACTAGTCCTGGGACCTAATGGTTGTTCTGCCACAATGTGATGTTCCCGGGGGAACCGCTTCACCTCAGTTCCCCCTTGAGATAAACAGCTCATAGCTGACCCAGCTGAGAGCAAGATGAAAATTCATTAACTGATGCTCAAGCCCATGAAAAACCCAGCTCCGTTAGCTTTACTCTACCCATCTAACTTCAGCCACCTAAGCTTCAGGCATCGGGGCTCTGTCAGCAGGGAGAGGAGAAGTCTCCTTCCTGCATGAAGGCAGGTGCAGATGAAAACTGCCTTCTGGGGGAGCCCCTGTGCCCTCAAGCCCCGGCAGCAGCAGGGTGACCTGCCAGCAGCGGGTGCCTGACCTTTAGGAGGCTACCGTTAGGTGAGCAGGGTCTTGCCTTGTCCATGTGCCCGTGGCACAGTCAGGGCTTAGCCATGTTCCAACTGTGACC
Source organism: Thinocorus orbignyianus (assembly GCA_013400375.1). Classification (NCBI taxonomy): domain Eukaryota; kingdom Metazoa; phylum Chordata; class Aves; order Ciconiiformes; family Thinocoridae; genus Thinocorus; species Thinocorus orbignyianus. The sequence goes on along the minus strand of VXBW01003924.1, from coordinate 1,628,964 downwards.
GCTGAAACGATCAGAGCTACCGCTAGGCTCAAAGACAAGACCACAGGCAGTACATTTATCTCCCAATTTCTTTGTAATCGAGTACTTTTGCTGCATGGGGAGGGGGAGAGGAGGAGGAAGAAAAGAAAATGCTGCCTTCTAATCTGATAGCAGGCTCACAGCTGGAAGCTGCAGCTCATACAAGCTGCATACAAGGCAGGAGAAAAGGTTTTCCTATGGTAAAAGTACCCTGGCAAAGAAATTTCCCAGCTGCTGAAGTATTGAATGATGTTTTTGGACATGAGCACCACCTGAAACATATACATGAAAACTGGAGGAGACCTGGCCTCCTCCAGGTCTGACTGTGATCTCTCCCCACCTGGCCTCTCTAAATCAAGCTCACAGCACGTCACTCTCGTGAAGCAAGGAGAGAATTTGTACAGGCACGCTCACAGCAACAAATATTTCCAAGGAGTGAGAATTTGTTCCCTTCAGTATGGAAGGAAGAAACGAAGTATCATGCTTTGCTCCTAGTCACCCAAAGACATATTAAAATAGTGTGGGCAGCAGAGTGCTGCTTTGTGCTGGAGGCTGGGAAATAAGAAAGCCAGGCTCAGTCCTCCGCTGCTTGCTATGCTTCCTTGGGAAATCCAATTAACTGCTCTCTGCTCCAGTGTCTTCTGACCCAGCTTGATAAAAACGATTGAGATCCTTTATAAAAATGCACTTTGCTGGGCACTGCCTCTGAGTATTTGGGAGAACTGCTCTCTGGTGAACAACACAGGACTTCACACTGGCTGTGCTCTATGACTGCTATTTCCTCTCAGCGCCTCTAGCCCAGGACATCCACTGCTGATAGCATAACCCCATGGCCATGGGCTGCCACAGCAGGAGGAAGAGGCTGGTTCCCAATGCCGCACTCCCTGAGCTCTCCCAGAGGTGGTCCAGCATCCAAGTCATGTCTTGGGATGGTTAAGATTCACAACATGCCAGACTACCTCATCTGAAATTTGGTGACATCAAAATCCTGACTGCGGATGGCTCAAGACCATCTTGATCTGGGGACAAGAACCTCAGAACTCTTCACTTGGAAAATCTGTATGAGTTTCAACATGTCCCACGGTGTTTAAAACTAGCCCCTTACAGCAGACTTAGCATTTAATTAACATGATTTGCATTTTTTCCTCTCTCTCTCGTCTTACTTTCATATAACATTTAATTAGGAAAAAAACCCACAACTGCTCCTTTGCTCTCTTTGGTTTTATTTTCTATGGAGAGCTTATATCTTAGGGAAATACCTTATGAAAAAATGGCTTAGCGGAATTTATAATGCAATTAGCTGCAAAGAATTTGTCTCCGGAAATGCTGCAATGGCAGCAGAGTCCTAAATCAGCATGATCAATGTGCGCTGCCGTAACATTTCCCCACACCAACTTATTGTCTGTCTCATTTTAATAAATAGATTATTAGGTTCCTTGGCGCTAGAAATTGGTTGGTATTTTGAAGAAGGGAAATTAGGCAGCAGTGAATTTTAGAGATGTACACGTACGTAGTCTTGCAGCACGGCACGAGGAGAGGTGTGCGGTTACATCGCTCTGGGTGGGCTCCTGTGCTGTTCTACTCTGAGTTTTAACCCTTGCTCTCGTTCTGCAGTTCTTTGCTGTGACAACACAGAGAGGGCCAACGGCTTTTCCCTTGGAAGATATTCCTCCAGAGCCATACGGGTTATGAGCCATCAAGGTCAGAGCCTCCTGGCAACTTACTTGAACTCACTGGAGTTATTGTGGGCATGAAAACAGCCTGCAGCACCCATGGGTTTTCCCACCAATATTTGTCAGTCCCAAGGGGAAAGGCCACACACAACTACACTCGATCACGAAAAGTAACACAGGCCGGACCCTTGCTCCTTGCTCACAGCCCAACTCCTGCAAGGGCCACTTCACCTCTAGCCACCTCTGAGCCAAGTCCCCAGTACTACAGTGGCCAAGAAGTGGCTGCTGAAGACAATGCCCTACAAATCCTCTTATAAGGGACAATCCTTTGGTGCTTTTGCAGGCACTTACCAGTGGCTGCACTAAGCTGCCTAGAGCAGCGCAATGAGCATTAAAGTTCAGGTGGTCCTCAGCAGAGGTTTCAGAAAAGGAAGAAAAACCTGCCTGTGCTACCTGAGCCCTTCTGTATGACCATCCTGCACGGCAGGGAGATGTTCTGGTCATCCAAGCACTCACCAGACCTTACTGATGATAATTTTCCAGATACTCAACCTGTATTTTCCCTTTCTTGCTGTCTGCTTCCTTCCATATCAAACACTAACGCCTCCCCCTGCCTGCAGCTACAACCTCTTAAGACTGGTTGCTGAGTAAGCAGGATCAGAAAAGACCAAAAGCCTGACCAACATCTACTGCTAAAACATCACTTGGTGTGACATCTCTGTGCCATATACACAATGTATTCCAAACACCGAGGGAAATATATTTCAGGCCCTCATTTTGGTCCTACCCTGCCTTGAGAAGAAAGAAGGTTCTTGTAGTTATGCAAGCATAATACTCCTTGCACACAAGTGAGGCCAGACCCTGATCTAACATGAAAACCTGTAGGATGTGCTTAGAAAAAGTGCTCCATTCAACTGATAACTAGAAATTCAAAATGCATCAATCAAATACTTTCACCTGCTTCCTCCCTTCCAGCATGAGCCACGCCATCCTGGCATATTTGGTATCATTTGTTTCTTATGGTCTGTTCACCACTAACCTCAATACAAGAACCTGCTAGCAGAAGGTAAGCCAGCACACGTTCTAACCCGAGCAAGTGAATCACACAAAAGCAGGTACAACTTCAACTGCTTTCTCTAAAAGACCCTTGTTGCATTGGCATATGAATAATATATATAAAATAATAAATCTCTGACCCAGGAACTCTGCTTCGTCAAGCAGGGATGTTTTCAGATGGACTAAGATGGATCTGGTTTTAAGAGCACGTATCACAGCAGCGGCTTTCTCCATTATATGTGCTCTGTCAACTAAACACAAGGTCCAGTTTTGTCGCCAGTGAATTGCACGTCTATGCCAAGCACAACAGAATCCTGAGCATTTCAGCATTTATAGAAATGTATAAACAATTTGTTACCACTCTTGCTATTGTAATAGCAATTAGTTAGAACTGGAAGAGTCTGAGGGGAAAGCTGACAGATAACCCCCCTTGTGTGCTGCTCTGCCCCCTGGTAGTCATACTGGAGGCAAAATCCTGACATGTGCTCCCAGGCTGCTCCTCCCAAGGTAGAGCCAAGCGTCGGATGTGTTAAACATGACTGCACTGTGCCGTATGCATACATTTAACTGTGTTCAGCTTGCTCCATTGATATTTTTAGCCTAAGTCATCATTCAGACTTTCCATTTGTTACTTTTCCTCCAGCAATGCCTTGCCACTACTCCCCCAAATCCTGCCTCTGCTCCAAATCATTAAGTCATAATCAATCCACTGACCTACTTGCTTACATTCTCCCAGATGTACCAAAACATCTTCACACGAAACAGTATGGGACTTTAAGTACTACTCCCATCCTACAGCTGCATGTACAAGCTGTATAAACATGTCTCACACATAAACAGATCAAATGTTTCAATTTTCAATAAACAACCAGGAAAATGTCAAAACTTGATTTTAGAAGAGGATTAACATCTCCCCACTCCTCAATTAAAAGGAATTGCACTTAGTTTTTGAGAAGCTAAAGTGAAAAGGATGCTTCTAAAAGCATTTGATACACACAGAACTTATAGCAAAATAAGGGCCATAAAGTAGTTCCTGCAGGATGACATGCAATGGCATGTTTCCTGAATCTTCTTATGCAGAAAGCACTGAGCTTTCTAGAGCTCAGCATTCCCTTCGAGCTCCAGATCTTCTTTTCTGTTTTGGGGGTGGTGTGGGGAAACAGTCAAAAAATTTCCCAAGGTTTTTGTAGCTTAATCTTCACCAGCTATGCAGCACCACAGCCCCCACGAAGTCAGTGAACAAGGACAATATCCCCTAACATCATAGTTTCTCTGCTATTTCTCTGTCAATGGGAGTTCTTCCACCTCCCAGTCATGACACTTTCTTCTTTAAAAAGGTAAAAAGAAGAAAGGAAAAGCTGGGTGACCTTCCTGGGCAGCTTCCAACCACCCTGTCTAGCATTTATGGTTGAGTTATCACCCCTTTAACCTCTGAAGAGGCTGAACAACGCAGCACGCACCTTTCCGATGTGCATGAATCACCAGAGATGCGTGGCCTGTGCCAGGACTGCCTGCAGACCTGGAAGTTTCCATCTTGCAAATTTGTTTGTGATGTTGAGCATCCCAGTGCAGTACAAAGATAAACTTCCCCTTTCCTTCACCACAAAAGCACTAAGGAACCAAGGGTAACTATTCCAATCACCACTAACCCTGGTCGTCCACTGTGGACATAGGCAAAGGTCTAAAATTAGGGTCTTGATAGCAGACGGCAACTTTGCAGTCAACCCATTCCTCTTAGCAATCTCCAAATGAAGACCTTGTGCATCCTGCATCATGCCTCTGCAAAAATTAGGGACAAATTTCCCACCAAACTCAGCTGCACAATTAACCCTGAAAGAATTAAAGTTTCCAATTTTCCTTGGAACAGCATCCAACAGACTTCCTGTAGCAACAGTGGGATGGCTATTACTCCCCCTCATCTCCCAGGAAAACAGTGGGATAAGGGAATTGTGCGATGATGTAAGGAAGTCAAGATGAACCATTTAGCATCTTTTGTGCGCATTTTAAGTTGATTCTTTCTTGCAGTGAAATCAGATTGAGCAAAATGCCTTTTCAACGCAGATCAGCTATTTTTTGGAGCCATCCATGCCTTCTTGTTAGAGGATGTTACTTTTTGTGTTCTAGGAACATTAGCTGTATGATTTAGGGTTGTGGAAATATATTAATATTAAGAACCATTTCCCACAGCTTGTACACCTCTGGAAGTACCACAGCAGAGATCTCAGAATTATAATTAACAAGCAAACTTGGAAATAATTAGCATAATCATTACGTTTCAACAAAATAAACCATACAACTAAAATAACCTCTTTTGGCAATAATTGACACTAGGAAAACAAATGACATCTGGCCCACCCACGTGCTCCCTTTCTTCTGATCCACCGGATGCCATGACACTGCTGAGCCTCTGGAGCTATACATTACAAATGACCTGGGAAAGGTGGAAAGTTGCCAGGAAGACCTTATGAGACCCACATATTTACTGCAAGCTACGAGTGATTTTTAAGCCTTTAATGATTCTTCTTTCCAGTCTTTCTTAAAAATCTGCTTAGTGCCTTACACTAAACAAGCTATCTCACCTGATGCTTTTATAAAATCTCTTATGCTCTGCCTGCACTGAGTCAAAGGTAGCAATGGCCAGGGTTTAAGTACTGAGTTTTTTCTGATGAATTCAATAAGGCTGTTTGCAGGATTTACAGTGAAGTGCAGATGTACAGATGAGGAATCCATTTTCTATATAATGAGGTTTTTCCTCTCAAAAAGAGATACAAGCAAAAAAATCCCGCTGGGACACTAAACTTATGATTGCATGTTCTTTTTGGGTGGAAGCTTACCATATTTTTAGACTGGAAATTCTTTGTTCACTGTTATTGGTAAATAAATTAAACAATCCCCAAATGATGGCAGCATCTGTAGATGTGCTCAGGTTGACAATGGAGCTATCATTCAATTATAAAAAAAATGAATAGCTACGGTTTTCTAGAACTGTTTGAAAATAGCTATTTTATCCTTATACTTAGGAGAGAGTAAGGTTATATCAGCACCATTTTAAACTCACAAAAACCTTCAGAGTTGGCAACATAAAGGACCATTGTCAGAAAGACGCTTTGGCACATCTCTAACTTTAAGCACGAGAGTAAGATGACAAAACAAACTGTATGTATGAGTAAGACAAACTGAAGCAAGTCCTTGCTTAGAGCTAAATCCAGCTTTAAGTATTTTTCTGAACTGGAAACTGAAGTCCAAGGAGTCAATGGAAATCTTCCCACTGGCATATGCAGATGTCTAAGCCTAGAGCTTGCCATTTATCCCTGGCTTGTCAGCGATTTGGTGGTGGCAACACCCATGACGTGGCATCCAGACACAAAAGAGGAATTCAGGTCTGCCCCAGGCTGCTTCCCAATATAGCTGGTGCAGGGAATACAGCAGACATGATCTCAGCTGCGTGGGAAGGTGTGAACTGTCTCCTTGCTGCAGTACTACACTGGCGTATGTCCTTCCTCCCCCATTCCTGGGTCCTTCACGTGTACTACGGTGTTACTACAGAGGCTCATCAGAGCTACAGCACCTGCCCTTGTGCATGCTTTTATAGTCAGACTTGACTTACCAGTAACTTACAATCACTGCCTTCTAAAACCAAGTTTCATAGTTCATGTTGGGCTCAGACGACCATCTAGAGCAACTACAGCCCTAGACTGGGCTTCAGCTGATGGTAACTAGTAAAGTCACAGTGACGGATCGACTATAGGTCTGTCTGGGGAAGGCAGCTCTCAATGACTCATTGCAGTTATTTTGGAATAAGCAGCCCTGAGTTTTCAGATGGTCTCAGAGCTGCTTATTCTGGTGAATTACCAACACAAGTCATGCAGGCTGGTGCCAGCCCACGGTGCTACATTTAGACTGAGAATTGCAAAGGTGTAACTGCAGTGGTGCAAAAAAAAAAAAGGTTGTAAAAATAGAAACAAAAGTAAAAACTGGCCTAATTTGCCATCTGCTGACTCCATTCAGTCTCTTACAGTCTTATTGCTTTCCAAGTATCTCCCACCCTCTAAATAGCTGCTTTTTGATTATTTTCTTCAAGATTGCTTTGTTTTCTCCCCATGCTACATCTCACCTTGTTATTTCCTCTCTACATTTATAACCTCCCCAGGTCATTTTCCATTATTTCTACAGCGATGCTTGTTTCTTTGACACACCTCCCAGTTTAATATCTTCTGCTAGTTTAATTAACACACTGACTGCCCCTTCTCCGAGCCCATTAATGAAGGTATTAAATAAAGCCAAACCTTGCATTACTGCTTGCAGTGCCCCAAACAGCCCCGTATGTTCCCATTAACGATTGCCCGATGTTCACAGTCCGTTAGCCAGGTTTCAGTCTCTGCAGCAGTGCTCCTGTCCAAGCCAATTTCTACTTACACACCACAAAATTATTTAAGACACCAACATCACTCTCTTCTCTTTATCTGTATGGACCAGTGAAGCTACATTTTCAACTAGCTGAGAATCTGCCCTTATGCAGCTCAGTCTTGTGCTTTTCCTTCATCCTCTAATGCTGAAAAAAGTGCAAAAAGTGATTGTGTTTGATTTCTTCCTGCTCAGCATTATGGTCTCAGCTCAGCTGTCAGTTCAGCCCAACTACCTTTCATTTCATCAGCGTATGTGACATGTTGCCTCTCAAATATTAATTCAGATTTGCTTGCATATTAATACCGACACAGGTTTGTTTCAAGGAGTTTTCTTCACTGTAAGTGACAGCACAGCTGAATCAAAACCACTTGTTTCTCCTGGTTTCAGTCTCCAGTATGGCCACAACTCTGCCAAATTTTAAAGACCAAGAAGGATTTAACATCCCATTGATGTGCTCTGTTGAATGGGGAAGGTCCAGGCGTTCTCTATCGATTGTGGGCCTGTGTGATTACAGATAGTTTCTGTTATCCCCGAATCCAACTGGCATTTCCCACACAGACTTACTGGAGCTACTTGTGTGACTTTAGTGCATTGGACTTTGGTAGCTTAACAGTGACTCAATTAGCTGGGAGGAAGTTGGCCTGCTTTCTTACAAATGCTTTTGTATTACCTTTGCATTTCATGGCACTGCGGGTTTGCCCAAGATCCATGATATTTATAAAGGCAATTGGAGTTGTTAATTAGCTGGTTCTCATGGACTCTGGGATACAGTCCATCTAGATTCCTTCATCTGAAGATTTTCAGTTCTTTCCTTTATTCACATGCTTTGTGCCAAACCTCAGGATGATGTTAGAGCTGACTTAATGAGGATTGCCCCAGCTATAGGGGAATGCAGGCAGAGCTACTCCTGCTAACCCTACGCCAAACTTACCGTATATTTATAAATTATGCACCATAGAAAGGTGGCAAGGGATGTAGCGTTGCTGCAGGCTGTGCCGTGGCAGCAGCCAGCACATCCTGAGGAGCCCTGAGCTCTCTAGTGCTCTTTAGGACAGAGCAGTTCTGGTTCAGGAAAAAACAACTCAGGTATTTCGGCTTCCACCTCTCAGACCCGCCAAACTTATTCTTGGACATCGAGGTCTAGTTCTGCATACTGATACTTTTATTTTGTATGTATGCAGCTCCATTTTTTTATAATTCAACCTAAAAATCCATTATTTGCTAGTGGAGCTATTCCAAACAAACAGCAAGGCAGCTCCCCTCCAAGAGTACCACAACGGTTATATCTTCTCTGGTACTTATGATTTGTCTAATACTATCTTCTCCCTTTACTTCAGTTCCTTGCCTACTTCATGGCTCCCCTTAAACTCTTCTGCAAACACCTAATTAATTTCTCCCGTGCATCTTGGAAGCACTGAGGATTTCCCAGCTTGGCTAACGCACATAACACTGCCAGCCAGAGCCTCATGGAGACAAGGAGGGAAGAATCACTTCAAGCACCTGGACCAAGAGAAAACCATTCATATTTAGCTAATGAGGCTAGGGTATATTCAAAATGTTCCTCTTCCGACCAGTAGAGGGAAGTCATGTAAATACACAGCAGTACATGCAGCCTGATTTTGTTATTCCTATTCCTGCAGTTCTACTTCATTTAATTCTCCTTCTTCCAGCACAGGTGGGTGGGTGGGGACAGATATATGTCAACCTCAGAGAAATTAGGAGAGGCAAAAATGTCAAGAAAAAGGTAATATTAATTATTAGATCAATTAGCATAGCTGGAAAAGTCAGAACAAACTTTTGAACACATCTGTCTGTCTGCAGGTCTGAAACAGCAGCTCACATGTTCAAAAACCTGGCAGCTTTTTCCAGCTATACTCATTGATCTAATTAAAAATCAAACCAAACCTGTCTGCCTATGAACCTGTATTGCTTGCATCCACAGATTGTCACAGCTGCAGTAATACAGCCCCAGAGAAAGGCTAGTGTGAGCATCCATGTTAAGTAGCCTAGCTTGTAAGAAGGCTGAATGTGGACCATGTATACCCCTGACCTGAGTGTAGAGCTACATCTGGTCATACAAGGAAAAGGACAGAAGGCTCAGTCAATAGAGCACAACATGACAGGATGAATATGAAGCATCTATGCCCACTGCCACTTAAAACTTTTCAGTATGGCTTAAAGAAGAAAAAAAAGTTATCCCAAAACCTGAACTCTCTCAAAACAGTGAGGCAGGAGGAACAATGTGGATTCCCACACCACAGTGAATACAGCAGCCCTGCAAAGTCATGAAGGATTTGTATGAAAAGTGAATGGTGCAGGGACCAATTCCCACTGGGGGACCATAGCAAGCAGCTGCTTAGCATTCCAGAGGGAGCGGGAGCAAGGAAACATTCAGATCCGAACTGGCAGTTTCCCCTACTCTTAAATTATGTATCTACGAGAGGAAGATATCTGTGACTTGCACACAGCAGCCCGCTGAGCCACGGCTGCCATGGGGTGAGGACACCTCCAAGAGATACACGTCACTCTGGAGGCACAATCATCCCAGGACAGCCACACCTCCAGGCATGCTTGACTGCTCAATTTGACTCGACCCTATGATATAAAGAGGAGAAAAGACACTAATAGATTTTGACTGAGACGCACCACTTAATCCTTTTTTCCCCATCAGTAAGCTCTCTTGCCTTCCCTTCCTAGCAGGCATTATGTAAATTGAGAGTCCCCTGAAGTGATATTTGCAACTGCAGGATCATACAAGAAAGGGCACAATGCTCCTTTGCCAGTACAACCCCCTGCCCCTACTATTCTTTTTCAAATAATACTATACTCATGGTAAGTACTAAAAATATGTACTCTACCATTCAAGCACTTAATGTTCTTAAATGCCACTTTGTTCAGGGGAAATAGTCTTTGTTAAACATGAAATTCACTGGGAACAAAATTTATGTTTCAATCTGATTTACTATATTTGTGTGTATGTGTGTATATATATATATATATGTATGTATTTATTTTTTCCAGCTGATTACATCAGCTAAATCTCTCTAAAATGCCATGTTGCTAAAGCAAACACTTAAAGGAAGCTGTTGATAACTTATTGATGATGTTAAGTATTATCAACTGCTGGTCTGACCTTTGCAGCCAGTTCCTGGGGCTTGAATGATGCACAGGGAAAGGGTCACTGGGAAAAGAAAAAAGCTTATATCACAGTGCTACCAGTGTATGTGCTGTGATCACTACAAATAAATGGGCTAGCCAATTTTAGTTGAAGTAACAACTTAGCAAATTAAGCGATAGGACACTGAAGCCCTAAGTTTCCCATGGCAGAGAGAAACAAACATCCTCAGAGACCAAGGATGACTTAGACAAACATTCCTCCAGGACACTCAACAGCAGTTAAAGCACATTTAAACTTGAACCACTGGTTGTCTCCCTGCTATAAAAAGGCACGATTTTCAGTGACAGTGAAAATGACCATCACCAAGACAGAGACATTTAAAATCCATTTTCCTATACCCTGAGCTTTACTTCTTTGCTTTGCAGTATTGGAAGCCACACCAAGCACCCAGTCTGCTGTTTTATTCAGAAGGATTCATCTTCCAGAGACAGAATTGGTTTCTGTTTCATAACCCTCCATGTTGATATTTCATTGCTATGAATTATTTGGGATTAGTAATGAAATGTGGATCACAGAGTCCAGAGTCCTTTGCAGGAGATATCTGCTCTGCACTGTTATTTGATTCTCAACAGTATTGTTCTCATTTTATTAAAAAATATTCATTGTAGCTTTTAATTTATACAGCGTCCCAAGTGATCTTCTGAATATTCCTCCCATTTTCTGGTAGCTGCATTCCTATTTGCTGGATAATTCTGGGCAAGAGCAGGACTCAGAGTCCTACTCAAGTAAATGTGTATTGCTCTGGTATCCTTCTAGAAACTTCAGGTATCAGGTGATACATCAATATTTAGTTTCCCTCTTTCAACGTCATAGCCTGCAAACTCACTCAGTTCTCACCTCATCTTCCCTCAGACCAAATTTGCTCATTGACATAAATTACCGTTTTGCTTAAGTACAACTTTAGTGTTTGGCCCTTAGCTTCTACAAGAGCAGCAGTGACGCCCAGAGTAGATGCAATGCTTCCCTAGCTTGTTCAAGGCAATGGTACAGGAAGAGTTTGACTGTGTGACTCATGACTAAAGCTGTGTTGAAGGAAGGAAGGACAGAGGGAAGTCCGTCCAGCACAATCGAGAAGAAAATCTGCAGAATCATCATCACAACCACCCTGCAAACTTACATTTCTCCCTGATCCCATCTGGCTTGATCCAAAGGCCACTGGATTTTGGATTTGGACCAATGTGCAGACGCCTTTGCCTATCCAAATCCCTTGCAGAATAAAAAACTGGCTCTCTTTATTGGCAAAGGATTTAGCAATAGGAAGAAGTTCAGTCCAAACCATTTCTCCATGTGTGGCTGTTCCAAGAGCTCCTAATTCACAAGAGCTCAACCTTGACCCTGCATCCTCCCACTTCTACTGCAGGATCATCTGGTTTTCCATCAGCATGATGCTAATGAATAACTCACATGAGTAAGTCACTGAGTAGCTGAAGCAAGACATTAAAAAAGAAGATCCCCTCTCTACTTTGATAGCCAGTTATTAACTAATCGGCGTGGCAGTACTGGGAAGGTTGTAGGTGGTTCTGTCACCCATCATGCCAAAATGTGAAGAGCAGATAATTTTTATTTCATTATGCTCTTGTTCTGCACAGTCTTCAATATTGTCAGAGTGCTGTATGAACTTTAACCAATTAATGAAACATGAACTGCTTATTAGGTGACCCAAAAGGTCTCTCTCCTACGATCTGTGAATAACAAATCAAAACAAATGTGCCGCTGTTCAATGTATATACATGAAATCTTCTAAGACATCATGGCTAAAATAGCTAATAATAAACTTCACAGCATTCTTGAGAAAGCAAAACAGGAAGGGAAAATAAGCCAGCAAAATTAAAATACTCTTCTGCCAAACACCGCCTAAGCAAGTTAGCATCAGCTAAATGATCACTAGGTCACCATTATGTACGATATTTACATCTGATCTGCATTACTGCATTGCTGTGCTGAAACATCCAACAAGGCTCATATCAGCTAGCACTTCCTTCATTAAAATCTGCCTTCATATAAAATTCACCTTGATTTATGAGTTTGCATTCAGAGCTGTACATTTGAATGTAACACTGCCAAACTTTCTACTGTGTTCACCTGCTGGTTGGACAGCAGAGATATTTCAAGATGAAAACAAACTAAAGATGGTTGCAGAAGGCCTATTATTATCAAAGAATGGAAAATAATAGACTTGTGCATATGCTCAGCCTTCTGCTACCACCAAGTCACTGTGTATTATCATTTTCTGTTACTGAAAAGTAGTCTACACACCATGCATTTCCTTATTCATGGATTTATTAACTCTTTCACACACGCACATAAACCTATAATGACTTTGCTTTCATTACCTAAAAAACATTGAGGGAAGTTTTCTTGGTAAATGTCAAATAGAAACTTACTTGGGTTTAGAATCTGTAATTTCAGGTGTCTTCACTTTATTTCATATATACACATTTTAAATTCAGGCGGGCCCACAGCCAAGCTCGATCCAACCCTTATTTTCCAGAAGGTGAATTTTAGTTCCTCTGTCATTTGAATGTTAATTATGTAGCATCACAATAAACCCACACATGCTCCTTGAAGGCATTAAAAACTCCCTCCTGACCCTTAGAAAAATCTGCCATTTAATCCTAAATATAAAGCTGGCTAATAACAAGTTCTGTAAGTAATTACACAGCACAGAGCACACAGAGCCTTCCTCTTACTGCACTAATGCTATATTCTTCAAGGGAACACTGAGAAGTCGCAAATTTGTAGTATTAAATGAGACATTTTCAGGCAAGAGATTAAGAAAGGAGGACCAATAGAAAAGATGAACATAAGGAAATATTCAACAGGAATAGACACAGGGGAATAGAGTATCTGATAAACAGATTTTATCCTTTCTGTAAATCTCTTTGCCTCATTCACCACTCTGAAAGAGCATGACTGCAAGTTCTTCTCAGCAAGTAGCCCCTTGCTCCTAAACATTTAGTTTTGGTCTGTCCAATGACTGCAGATTTATGCACTTGAACTCTTTCACTTCCTAACATTCTATAAATAAGTCCCATCTGGTCTATCTCTCCTTGTGTGTGTGTCCCTTCTCCCCCAGCCTAACTCATACAGTTCCAGTCAGCTAATGCCTTCCTTTAAATAAACTAGACTTTTCAAAAGTTGATCTAATGCCTGGGCTCTTTATGTCCCTCGAAAGAAGACTCTAACAGCTGCTCACTGTTACTACACACTAGATCAAGTGTTCAGAGATGGATCTATCAAAGAGGTCAACTCCCTCCTGATACTACATTAACTAATCTGCTGCTATTTTAAACTTTGCTTAGCTTTGTTATTACTTCTCCTCCACTGCACCACTTGGCATAGACATACTGCATTTCATAATCCATTTACCCCATTGATTAACATCATTCTGCAAACAACTTCATCGTTCTAAATTTTAACCGTTCTTCCTATCTTACCATCATCTGATAACATATGATAGCAAAATATAAATCATGAAGAAAACGCTAACACAAAGCCAACCCTGTAACCACCTGCTCTCAGTCACAATAATAAATTTGTGTCTTTACTTCATTGTTTGCTATGTAAGAAACAAGGGGATACTCTTGCTCATCTCTTCATTCCTGCAAGCTTTTCTCATCTGGGTCTTCCTATTGACTTTGCCACAGCTACTCACATAACTGAAAGGATTACTCTCGTAGTTTGAAGCTTCCAGGATCAGGTCCCAGTTCTTCACCTGTCTTAATAATTTATTACCTAACCCGTATATGCAGAGTGTGTAGAATAATACATCCTGTGAAACTTTGTTAAAAGCTTCTGAAAATCCCAATATGTCTGCTGCTTCCCTCCTATCTAGATCAATATTTATTTAATTTAAAAAAGGAATCCAATTTGCTTGACGTGATTTACTTCCCACAAATCCATGCTGACTCGCATTATGATGCTGCACCCTTATTAAACTTCATACAACTGTAGCCTTATGCTGCTAGGAAATATATTTTTGAGACTGTATTTATAAGCAGTGGGATCCTCTGAGGGGCTGCAATGCCCAGCACAAGGAATTCAGCACATGCTTACTGCCAAACCGGTCTGCTATTTTCCAGCTCAAACTGTTTCCCCTTAAAACACCAAACCAGCATTGACTCTTTTCAAATTACGTGTTGCAAGCTCTTAGTTCTGATGTGTGTTCACATTGCAAATCATGGCCAGGTACCAGGAGTTGTCCCTGGTAGGGGACAATGATAAAATCCCTACGCAGAAGCAGTCCCCAACACCCATCAGTTTAGACTATGGCTACAGTCCCAGCGGTGATCTTATTGTTGGGTCTCAGTCAGAAGCCAGGACAGATCAGCAGAAACAGACAACCAAAATGTCAACAGCACATAGCTATACAAAGGAACAAGCAGCTGCAGGGCTTCCTTCTGTATTGTGTTCATGTCTTAAGTAACGCTCCACACTGTTCAAGTGACCTTAGGCAGGCCATTCCTGCTGTGGTGACATGAAGCCCTGTCACCTATCCCACTGCTCACTTCTCTGATCCCACACTTCAACAGGAGACTGATGTTCAAATACAACAATGCGCTGCTGTCTCCTATCTTCTCCAACTATCTGCCAACAGTGTGCCACATCAATACTCATCTTCTCCTAAGGTTTCAGCTCCCAATTTAACCATTATCAATGAATTCTGCATGGCTGTCTGGGGTAAGTTCTGTCCAGTACTGATAGCAGGGGCAGAACCCTTTCTGCTTTCTCATTCTCTCAATTTTGGCAGTTCCCAAAGCATTTCCAGAATTTCATCCTACCAATAAGCATTTTACTAGCTACTTGTCTAACAAAATTTCCATTTTTATTCTTCCTCCCCTCCGTTTCCTCTTACCACACACTAACAAGGCACTGAACTGAGCTCTTTCTTATTAGAGGACAATTTGTACACATACAATAGTCAGAATGGGATGGAGTATCTTGGTATGTACTTGCCAGACTGGCATTCACCACCGTGAAACAGTGAAACACCACTGTGAAACAGAACAAAACCCCACTGCAGTAATGGGACTTTTTAACCCCTTTGTTACAGTGTGGCTAAATGCCCCTTCAACCCCATGTGTAATGCCAACAGCTGGGCATAGAAACACAAGCCCACCCAATTCCCACCCTGACTTAAATACAGAATCTGTTTGGTAGTATCAAGCTGTTTGTGGTATTTCTCATCAAATACTCTACCTTGAACTCCATAGGGGTGTACTTCTCATTCTTGGGAGTTGTGTTGCCTTTGTAATGGAGATGGTTGGGAGTGGTTGGGTGGATAACAGTCGACTCCTGGGACTGCCTCTGACAGCGCTGGCAGTACACGTAAATCACAAATGTTAAGAGGCTAGAGCCAAAGAAACACGAGACCCCAGTGGCAATCAGATGGATGAGACTAAAACCTGCAATGGAAATGACACGAGATGTTATTTTTAAAAAGCAGTCTTCTTCCCTCTCCTGACAAGACCACAGGTGCAAATCAGAGCTATGACACCTCGGGATCAACATTAATAAGCTGTTGAAGCCAGAGTCTTACATTCTAACACAAACTGACATAATCTCCCTGCAAATCAGTCTCCCCACTGCAGCTCTGCCTTGTGCCGTTTAACAGGTTCATGCATTGTTTTCTCAAAGCTCCCTCCCTGTCTCTCTTCTTGCCCCTCTATTGATATTGAAACCAAACATTATGTTAAGCTGGCAGCTAAAGAAATGAGCCACACAAACAATGCACATTAATGGATTCCAAAGCATGTGTGTGTGTCATGGAAATAAGGGGATAAAACCGCTCAGTGTTTCTCTGAGGGGGAAGGAAGGGAGGGGAAAGCCCTTTTTGTTGGCTAACCAAAATGCCTACGGGACTGTGTGTGGGGTTGGGGAGATAGACATTCCTCCCCCATGTAATCCAAGTGTGCTCAGCATTCTCGTTTATTCATGGGGCAGCATTGACCTGGCCATGTCTGCACTGCCTCTGAGGTGTATTTGTACCACTAAGGATGAAATAGGAATCCTCAAGGGAATGGGAAAGATAAGGTGGGAAAAGGAAAGGGAGGAACTGCTCGAGAAACACTTCTATGCTGGCTTTCTCTACAAACTGCAAAGACAGGCAGCCAGTTGCAGGCAGGTGCTGGTGGGGTAGCTACAGTGCAAATATTTCAAACAGAAAAGCTCATGGATTATAAAAGCCTCCTACAGCGATCTCTCCAGGTGGGATTGCAGCAGCGTCCCACAGCAGTTGTGCATCCCATGTGCTTGGAAGTCCTTAACTCAAAACTCCAGCTGGTGGGGGGAAGACAAAGTGGTCCTCATTCCTCCCTCACACCAGTCTCTCAAACTCCATGGTAAACCCAACCACCACCAGATCTCCACTAACAACAGAACAAACAGTAGCGATCTTTATGGTCACCAAGTCAACGAAGCTACCAGAGGCACTGTTGGGTGGTAAAACTTTATGACCCTACTTTTTTGCTATATGCAGGGGAGGATCTACAGAAAAAGAATCAGCAGGGATGAGTCCAAATGCTACTGCTTTTCCTCTGCCTTTGCCTTGTCATCTTTCAAACAGGAGTCAAAAGGACCCTAGTACCTGAGAGGCATCCCTGACTGCTGCTCCCCAAGGACAGCTGTCCCAAGGGACATTGGGTCAGCAGGGATTGCAGTGGTAAAATTCTCGTAATACTTTAAAAGCCAATTCATCTGGTCAGGCTGCTGTGTTGACTTGACTGTGTGCAGAGAAATGGAAGGGACTACTCAGACAGTAGCTTTAAATGAGGTTCATTCTTATTCTGATCACAGTGTGCAATTTTTTGGTGCCATCTTACATTTTAACTGATATGCTTTTCAAATAGAGAATTCTGCCCATTAGTCTACTGCTCTCCCCTAATCTTTAGTTAAAAAATATCCTCCTGAGTTTAAAAAGAACAAAACCAATAGAGTTCTACAGCAAAGTAATGGACTTCAATCATAATTACAGTAAGGAACATACAGAATTTATTAGACCGAAGAGCTACATTTATTTTTTAAACCACACTATAAAATTCTATTGCAAGATTGCCACTTTCTATTGTGTTTTGGATGACTGTTCAAAAAAAAAAAAAATCAGCAGAAAAATTATAATTTCTTACAAAATGTTACGAGACTTTTCCAAAAAGACATTTCCTTTCAAAAAAACCTCCACCTGCTTTACGTCACTCTTTAGAGCTAAAACACAGAATATGCAACGGTGCTCAGTAAAAGCCACATGACACAGTCACATTCTCATGTCCAGCTTTGCTTATATTGCAGTGAATATTTCATGTCACTGCTAAATTTGCAAGTCATTATAGTAGAAAATACTTTCTAAAACATAAAGCTCTTTTACATTCCACCTTTGAAAGACCCATCTGATTTTTCAGGTGACTTTTCACTGTATTTTAGGGAAAAAACAAATTATTTTATTTGCAGTGTGTGAGTCCCCAAGGGGAATCTTTCTAGTTCATCATGAAAATATAGATTTTCTGAGATGCATCAACAGAATTTCTATTGATTGGCTTCTTTGCCAAATATTGTAGAACACTAACTAATAAATAATATTAGCTATGGAAAAATGTAGATTGAAACAGCAAAGACAATAGTGGTGGTAAAAGAAGAAAATGTAGATACAGCGCACAACAGCAGAGTGCAAGTCTTAGCAAGGAGTCCTGGAACTGAAGCAGAAACGTGGCACCCTCCGAGGGAGGAGTGATGCAGAAAGCCAAATGTTACATTGCAGGTGCTGAAATCTTAATTCCATTGATTGCCCCCCAGTCACAAACCAAGAGGCCACGTTTCAGTGCCACAGGTGGCATACCTTTTTTTTTGCCACAGTCTCCACAGGGAGAAGAGATTTTGGCAGCCAGCAGATCATCTAGATTTCAGAAGAGCAGGGATGTGACAGTAGCAGGAATTGACATGGTCATTAGTGTGAAACTAGTTTTTTAAAATGTTGAAGGAACCTGGCATTTTCTTCAGTCTGCATTTTTATCATAAAGGCTCTTAGGGCAGTGGAAAAGTGACACTAATGACTGGATATTCCCAAGTTACATGCAGAAAGGAGACACGACTTCTTTGAGAGGTGAGGACTTGAATGAATGGAAGTGCTTGGAGGACAATTATAAACTCTAATCTCATCCTCTATCAGCAAAGACTCTAAGAGACCCCATTCACTGAAATCTTTATGGGTTATTTAAAAACACCTGCCTACAAACAGCTGGAGGCTTACAGTGATGGGATGAGGAGGAATATCCCTTCCTTTCTGCTGAACCATTTACCCTTTGAGTTGAGAGAGACTAGCAATGTGCTCTCTGGTAATTAATGACACTCAGTGGCCAACCCAAACCCCAAAATAAATAAAAATCTTGGAACTGACAAGTGGCCATGAGATACATTCCTCCAGTCTGACTCAGACAGCAAGACTCCAGTGGAATTAAGGCTATCAGTGGGATACGAGCTGTATAGATTAATGGTTTGGTTGATACTGCACAGGGAGAAAAGAAGCCAGGTTAAGATAAAAATAAGACATGTAGTTAGCAGTACCCTACCTCCACAGTTTGTGCTCTCATCAATGCTGGAGGCTGGCAGGATCACTAAACAAAGAGAAGATGGGAGACAGTTGTCATTTTACCATCACTTCACGTTTTTAAGTCACTAAAGCCCCTGTGCTCCAGACTTATGAAGCTGCTCATGTGTTCTGCAGAAAGCTGAGAGTCTCTCTAAATTGAATTAAAAACTCAGAGTGTGAAAAACATGCAACAAAGCCTCTCCAAAGACCTGACAATTCCAATATTGTTACCTGATCACTGTTCAGCTTCTTCAACTTAGGGGAAAGAAGACAGATGAAAAAACCATGGGAAAAAAAAAGCATACTATTGCCTTGAGATCTCATATTTCTAAATAAGGGCACTGTAATCCAGAAAAGAACATGTGGAAAAGGATTACTCAGTCTAGACCCATATCAAGTATTGCCCGAGAGATTCATTTTCTACAAAACACAGGTTGGAAGATGTTGATGACCATCTGTCCATCAACAATGTAGTTCTGTCAGACCCTTGATTAAT
Organism: Thinocorus orbignyianus; assembly: GCA_013400375.1. Lineage (NCBI taxonomy): Eukaryota > Metazoa > Chordata > Aves > Ciconiiformes > Thinocoridae > Thinocorus > Thinocorus orbignyianus. Next base: position 1,609,558 of record VXBW01003924.1, on the reverse strand, counting down.
CTCCCTACTTCACACACCAATTTTCTCCATCTGCCTTATCTAATTTCTTTACTCTTTTGGGATGCTTCTTTTGATACCTGAACTCAAGGACCTTCTGTTGCCCTTATCCATACTGAGAACAGAGATAAATTTTATAGCCCAGCCTGAGATGAACTATGCAAAGTGAAAAGCTTTAATTCAGGTGAAGTAATACTAGTAACTCTGTTTTATAGAAAAGCTAAAGAAAAGAATGCCAGTTACCCTGTGCCTGCCACAAGGAAGTTTATAAAGGTTTGTTTGCTTGCTTGTTTTTCTAGAAGCATCTAAACACAATTTGTAGTAGAGAAAATCTCAGTCTAGCTTGACAATCTGGGCATGAGCTGAAATGGCCCACCCCCTCCCTCCTCAGTGACACTGTACATACCAGGAATTTCATTATACAGGCACTCTTGGTACTGTGTGTTGTTTCCGATGCACTGCGAAGAGTCTGGGCTGTGTACCTCGCAATAACGGCTGCGGTATTGCATGCCCTCTTCATTACACAGGCTCCACTCTGACCACTCTGACCAGCCACCTGGAATCCAGTATCAGGAAAACAAACAGACAATGTCACTAAGAAGGGAAAGGATTCTTTGTAGATACCAAACTGAAGGATGTCTAGATCCTGGCCTGGCCCTCTCTCAAACATCTAATCCAGTATCCACAGTGGATTTAATCTTCTCAATACAATTAACAGTGCAAGTATCATACCCTACTTGTCAGGTTGTAATTTTCTTAATGCAGACTGAACCAATCCTTGGTGGAGCACTGCGGAGCATGGAGTTGTCTTAGAAGCTGGTATATCGGCTCTCTGGTTAAAGACATACAAGGAGTGAGATGGGGCAATGTTGCACCAGGACCTCCAAGTTTTGAGGTGGCCTCCCAGAGATACCTCAAGTGGCCAGAATGAGTTGCAGCAGGCAGGGAGTTTTTCTGAGTTCCCTAAGGGTAGAAATCAGCCTGCACTGGATCAGTGGATCAAAACCAGCAGAGATCTAAACCCTGTCCTCTGCATTGTAGCACATGCTCATCTGCCTGTCTGTGTAAGAAAAAGGAAGGATTGTCCCTTCAGCAACTGTACAGATTGATGCTTCATGACTCCTTTTGTTTGCCTTGTAAGCTTTCACATGATCAACCAGCTACTGCTTTTTCAATTACTTTAAAAGGATCAGCCGTTAACAAGATTTTGCCTCTCCAGCACCAGAATGCCAGAGCATGGGCTAGTGAGCAGCTAAAAAGAAAGGTGATACACTGCAGTTGAACACTGGGGTGTCTCCTTTCTTCCTGGTTCAACAGACATTTACTGAATAGAAAGAAAATCTTCTAATTGGTGGTGTATCTGATATTTTTTAAACATTTTGCAGGTGTGCCTTACTCCTACGACCATTCAAGCCAACTGGAGCAGGGACAAGAACTGCTTACCTTCACATGGGTGCGTGTTGCAAAGGGCCTCCTCAGTGTGCAGCCCAATGCAGATATCCTCTCCACTAGACGGAGCTGGATTGGTGCAAGTCCGTGTGCGCTGGTAGTGTCCTCCTCCACAAGTTGCTGAGCAGTGAGACCAAGGAGTCCAACAAGACCACGAACCTTTCACTGAAGGACATTGAAAAGCAAGGAGAGAGAGATAGATGCTGTTGGTTACTCCTCTCGCTGTGAAAAAGCTGGGGAGCCCCAATATCTCGCCTTCCAGATCCACCCTGCCCAGACTAGCTAGCAGCTTCTTTCACCCCAGGACATTTGGGCCTTACAACAAATACTTCATCTCAAGAGGGGATATGAATGTGTCACATTCTGTGGATGCAGAATGAAGTCTACACGTACATAAAAAGACTCTACACCATAAAGTGCCAAAATAGGAACTATTCCTTAGTCATTGAAATTTTTCTATTCTATTCTATTCTATTCTATTCTATTCTATTCTATTCTATTCTATTCTATTCTATTCTATTCTAACTTCTTATAAAACAGTGTTGTTATATTGTCTCCTGACACCTCAGCTATCGCAACAGCAGATTTACTTGAAAAAAAAAGTGCTTTACAACCTACGTGGAGCTTACATGGCACCTTACATGGCCCCAAGTCTACTACTTCCAATCTTCAGTAAACAGAAACTCCGAGGCTTTATTTATTGTCCCTGCTCATTGTTGGTGGGATTGGACCAGATGACATTTAAAGGTCCTTTCCAACCCAAACCATTCTATGGTTGTATGATCTGAGGACAGCCCCATAACAGATGAATAATGAAACTAGGGAGGGACTGAAGATCCCTGATTCCCACCCCACCCTGTCAGGCTACTACTGCCTGATTTGCCATTAATTCAGAAGATAATAACCTGATGACTTAGTGCAAGATAAACCCAGGATTTGTGTATACACATCGAGTGAGATAGGGAAGGAGGGAGACACAGAGAAATAGAAATCATGCACTCAGAACAGATTGTAAAACATCATAGTGTCCAAGGGGAGAAAACAGCACAGAAAAAGGGCACAGACATTAGTGAAAAGCCACTGAGAGCTTCCAAAATAGTACTAATAGCTGCCTTTATGGTGCTAGAGTTATTTTCTTTTTATAGGCCATAGAGTGCAATATTTGACACTCCTGCTACACTCTGGCTGCACATTCTGATCGTATCTGCATTGGAATTTTATCTTTGCATTGAATTTTAGAATCATAATAATACTATTATAATATAACATTTTCAAGTGTAGGCCACAAACTATATTGCCAGAAGTAGATAATTGCTAGAATCGCAAAGAGGCAAGGTAATTTGTGTAAAATAGCTTAAATTTAGTTTAGATAGTTATTACAGAGCAAGGAGAAAGGTAAGTGAGAGACTATACAGGAGTCAGTGGCCTATTATTACTATTCTGGACCAGGAGTGCAACATAAACATGAGGACAAACTCGAAAACCAGGAAACCAGGCAAGAATACTCCCTGCTGGCTGTGCAGGAAATGGTAACTGATGTCAAGAGTAGATGCCCATCGCAAGAACAATACGTAAGCAGGAGAGGGGGAAGAAACAAGTGTTCACAAGAAGAACCGCCACATCAAGCATCTCTACACAGTATTAAGCCACATTAATTAAGCCTGTAACCTCATCAAGGTGCAGGTGCACCGTGATGCCCTCCACTGGATGGAGCATCAAACCTTCTTGAAGCAAAAAATTGCTAGACAAGCCATTCCTCTAGGATGTGGCTGTTTTACCCTCTGAGCTAAGGTGAAACATGTCATAGCACTAAAGATCACATATATGGGTCATTACAATAACTTTTAAAAAATTAAGGAAAAATCCCCCAAATTAAAAAGAAAAAAAAGCAGCTTGGAAATACTGTTGGTTTTTTAAAATTATTTTTTGTGGCGCTACCATTAAGATGGGGAAAAACACTTCTGAGTTTCATGCAGGAAGATGATCGTGGTTACCTGGGCAGGGATGTGGGTTGCAGTCTTGGTACTCCATCGCTGACCCCACGCAGGGCAAGCCACCATTTTTAGGTTCAGGGTTTGTGCATGTTCTCTTCCTGATCCTAAAGCCCAACTCACAGTCCCTGGAACAGGAAGACCAGGCTCCCCAAAAGGACCAGCCCCCATTGATAATCCGGGCAGAGGTCTTACCAGTCTTCAGGAGGTCATCAACAAGAGCTTCAAGGAAAACAAACAAACCACCACAAGATCACAAATTAATCGGTTGTTGGGCTTCTTTAAAAGGGTGTCAGCTTGTGAATAAAATCAGGATTTATGTGCCCTGGGAAAGAGTTTCTGTTGAAAGCCCTTAGCAAGGGTTTTGTTCCACAGGGTTACAGCTAAGCTAGACAGAAAATGAAATCTGCACACACACACAAACTGAGTCTACTAGTAACCTTGATAAATGGCCTTTCTGGGCAGCAAACTGTGGCAGTCGAGGCTGTGCCCTCAGGACACTGCCTTGCATCACAGCAACACTGAAGGGAATAACCCCAGAGGCAGTGCACAAGGGGACCTCCAGGGAGAAAGAATAAAGACACATTGTCCTGTAGAATGGCTTTTCGCTTCTCTACACCCTCATTACTTGCCTGTTCTCTTTGGGGCAGCCTGGTGGTAGCAAGAACAAATCTATACAACACCATAAGCACAGAGCTGACAATTGTATTGATCTCTAAGTCACAGGGCTCTCTCCATCCCTGCCATTCTGCAGTGCCACCAGTCGTTAATGGTGAGACTTATGCAGACAGAATCAGGGTCTTGCTGTTCTGAGAGGGTCCCCCTTCCACCACCAAATCTAGGTTTGCCCTATGGTCCCCCAGAGCTGGCAGACGTACAGTCAGTATCACACACTGCTGAGCCATCGTTGGGGCAGAATCGACTCTCGGTTTTCTTCCTCCCAAACTGCAGCTCGTGGGGATCGGACAGCTGGGCACGGCACGTGTAGCGGAAGCGCTGCTCTTGGCGGGCACCGTTCTGGGTGATGTTGACAGGCATCCAAGGGGTCCAAGGTGTGTTCCTGCGCACCTCTGGGCAGCTCTCTGGGTTGCAGGTTTTATATTCCTGCCAAGAAGGAAAACCACTCTCTCCTTACTTACTAGGCAGCAGCAGCCTGACAGAGACTTATTTACTCTCCAGAAAATAAGGGGCTACCCTCTGTATCTAAAACAACCTCCATCCACCTTATCTCACCTTAAGCTAGTTCTGGGCAGAGGACAAACTGTGGTGACTATGGAGGCAGTGGCAGTGTATAGCTTCAGGTGGACCTCAAGGATGAGCTATACTCGTTATTTCTATGTCTCCCTCAGGTTTATGTTTCTTTACTGACTCAAAGTCTTGTGAGGCTTTGAAAGCTTAGAACATTATGGGCAGGAGAATAATTCAGGCAATAGATAATAATAATAGCAAAAAAGTTTTCTGCTGTGATCCTAAGATGTTGCTCTCAGGTCAGCCTAGAGGAGCCCTGCGAGGGGCAAGGTCAATTCCTTGAAAAGTTTATTGTTTTATTTTTAAGATGAGTTTAGATTATCTCTTTTTATGGGTATTTTTATTTGGTTGACTTGTCGAAATCACAGGTGAGGACTATGAACTGTTTGCCATCCTTGGTGTAGAGATGAGCATCCACTGAGTACAGATGACATTCTGGTTGGCTGGGAATTGGGTGATTTAGGGTCTTCACAATTCCTGTCACTAGTGAGAGGAATTTCAGTGACAAACATCGTTCTCTTGTTTAAAAATAAATAAATAAACAAACCAGTCTTTTCTGGCAGAGGGAAAGAAAAGTAATGCTTCAGGACTTTATGATTCTAGAGTAAATGCCAAACAGCTTGTGAACAGATGGGAGGTTCCAGATCAAATCTGCTTACACTGAAAGAAAACTCTCCATAAAACTAATTAAAACAGCTGCATAAAACAGCTGCCAGAATAAAAAAGGGAAAATAAAGAGAGAAAATGGGTAGCCATTGCCTCATTGATGAGTTAACTAGGTGTTTGACCCATTGTTTACTCAAGTATGGTAGTAAGACTCATATCTGATGCATGAAGGCCTTGACTCAATGAGAGTAGGATAGAAGAAAAAAAAATACAATCCTTTCTGGTAAAGGACTTGATATCTAAGCCCACAGAAACCTAAGGAAGTCCTCTGCACACCAGTGTCTCCTTACCTTTATGTACACACAACAAACACACACACACACAGACTGACACATACAATTTTCACATCTGCTTCCTGGTTCATTTCAGCATCCTCTCCAGCAAAAGTTGAGGATAATATTTTCTTCTAGCTTAAGAAATCAAACCGAGATGGAGAAAGGAATTAAATTTCAAGTTCCTATATGCTAGATGTCAATAGGCGCCCCTTATGCAATATCAATAAAAATTACATACCACAGCACAGCCTGGACATGTATTTCCATTTTCACAGGATCTCTGCCTTGAATGGATCCCTCCACCGCAATTCACACTACATTTATTCCAAGGACCCCACGAAGACCAAAAAATTGGTAATGGACATGGACTGTTTTCATTACAAAATCTGAAATAAGAAAGCACATTGCTCAAAAGTCATTCATGTCAGCACAATGGAGGGACAAAACGGTGACGGGTATAAGACGACACACTGCATTTGGGTGCAATTCATGCAGAGAGCCAGCAGAAGGCTGACACAACAGTCTGATTAGAAATGTTCCTTTTCATAGAACTGTACCCTTTGTTCAGAACAGAGGGAGTGGTTAACCAGGCTGAGCTCACTTAGATGGTTGGAATAAATGGTCAAGATCATGCTTTTGACAATGCTCTAAGGTCATAACTTTTATGCACTGATTTCACAAAAGAACTCATAAGATGAACCCACGTGTCATAAAGAGAAACAGCAAATATTTCCAGTGGGATGACTAGTGCAAGGTCAACTCATTTTCTGACAATCTTCTCTCCCCACCATCCAGCCCTTATTGCTGCTTGGATCCTGAAAAACTAGTGTTTGTAACTGGAGCTGAACTACATGCTATATCCATCTAAAAGCAGGCCCTAAATTAATACAATTTCACATTCCCTTTTCAAAGGGTAACTTTAATTTTGTTCAGCTTTTTAATCAATATTGTTCTCAAATTGAATCAGTCAGGACTGCAATTGACTCAGATGTAGTCTTTAAAACCCAAAAAGGACCATTCTGAATGGCCACAAATCAAACCAAACATTAAAATGTCTGAATCAAGGAAGTTAAATGAATTGCCCTTTGTATTCTGAGAAATGCAGAGAGATCTGTCTTAAGTGGCCACTCAGGGGACAAGCAACAGTCTACTGCCAAGCAGAGGTGGCCTTTAATGAAATGTCAAATCTGGAAACCAAATTGGGATGTCTTGAAGCATGTGTTTAATGAGGGGTCAAACTTGAAGAAACGTAATAGTGCAGATGGCTCTGTAAGTTCAAAAAGTGTTTTCTTTTATTGATTTTGCTTGAACTTTGTTTGGTTTAGAGAGGAAAAAGATGTTTTTCTGATGTCAGCCCCTGCAAAAACTCAACCCTGAGTCTGTGAGTTAAGCTTTATTTGGTCTTGAACTTCTCTTGGTCCAACAGCACAATTCATAGAGATTTAGGAATAGTGCAACTGGCAATGGAAGCTGCATATGCTCAACTGCCTCCTCAGGGATGGATCAGAACAGTGTATCTACAAACTCTATACTGCTAACAGCAGGCAGAGCTTCTTCTTTCATTGAGGAGGTAAAGCCCTCTGTTCAGGAGATGGGAATACTTGTGAAGCTCTCAAAGTTCCTGCTTGAGACAGGAAGCAGCTCTGAAGTCTCTGATGGCCACAGGCTCATAGAAAGATAATGGTCATGCATCTGAGCAACCTTATCCCTCCCAGGCTCTGGAATTCCTTCCACTTTGTGCATTCAGCCAAAGAGCTTTAACCTACATTCATGTAAGAGCTACCACTTCCAGCTGCCAATATTATAAGCACAGAATTGAACACACAGCGTTGTGAACATCTCTTACCTTTCTTCCCTGCTCTGTCCAACGCAGACCCTGCCCCCGTACCGTGGAGAGGGGTTGCTGCAGGATCGCTGGCGGACCTGAAAGCCAATGCCACAAGAGGTGCTACATGGGGCCCAGGAAGACCAGGGTGTCCAAGCGCCATTTCTAACGAAAGAGGTGAGAAAAAATAGAGTACGGGGGTGACCTAACAGTTTGTCCATGTCATGTTGTATTTAACAACAAAACACATAAAGCACTGATGGAGAAAGGGTTGAACTCTTTGGAGAAGAGATTATTTGTTTCAACCAGACTTTACATCAGCAGAGATCTAGAAAAGCGAGTTTCAAGAGTGCTTAGCATTGGCCTAACTTTCCTCCCATTGAAGTCTTTCAGAACTGGAAAGGAAGAGAATTAAGCCAACACTGAATGATTTTGAAAATGCCTCCTAGAACTGGGTAGGCAACAGCGTGGTTGCTATAACTCTAGCTGACTTTTCTCCCTTTATCTCTCCCATGTCTCATAACCTACCCTTTCTGAGCCAATTGTTGATCCCAAAGTTGTATCTCCTGGACTCTTCTGCACAAAGAGTGCATGTTTTGAGGCTCATGAATGCCAGTTGTGCCAAAGGATGTAAAAAACCCTACCTTCTTCTAATTCAGTATATATTCATGCTTTAAATCCCTTACAACAACACTACTGGCAGCTCCAATGGTTTTATCACAAACTTCATAATATTTGTTGTTTTCCTAAATCCTTTAGCATTGAATCCTATTAAATGGAAATCTCAAATTTCATTAAAAATAACAATAATTGCTTCTAGCTTTCATGGCCACCTGTGGACGTCATTGTAGTGTGACCTTAAATCTGTAGAAACCAGAAGGCAATTAAGAGCTATGAGGCAGGATCAAGTTTCATGGTTTAATGAGTGATCGCATCTCTGCCGAGCAGCAGGAACTTTGCCTGAAGCAGATGTGATGTAAAACCTCTTAGTTCACACCTCGGCGACAGAGATGTTGCAAAGGCTCTGGGCCTTGCTCCTGCGACAGGCTGAGCACGTGCAGGCAAATGGCTCCTGCGACGCTGACGCCTTGCAAGAACTCATTCACAGGCTCACACAGAAGCCAACGTTTTCATCTTTAAAATCTCACATTTATTAAAGCTCACCTTCCTCTGATTTGGCAGCGCCACCGAACCTTGGAGCAGGAGAGGAGAAATTCTGCCTCATCATTTCTGCGCTGCAGGTTTTGTTTCGAATGGAGCTGGTGGAAACGCTCTGTCTTACAGAACTGCCTAATCTTGACACTTCACTGCCTTAAGCCAAAAAATCTCATTTGTTTTGGGGTATTTTTTTTAATAAAGAAAAAAAAAACCTTTCTGAAAATCTAGTCAAAAAACAACTCAGGTGCTCTCTGGTTCTTGAGAGCTAAGCTTGAAAACAGATGTTAATTTTCAAAGCATTTACTGAACTAATAACACTGCTGGCAAGAAATATTTCCTGGCATAGCACCAATCAGGGCAGAGGATGAAAGTTAAAACCCACATTGCCCTTCACACTTTTTGTATTTGTTATCAACTCTTGCCTGTTCTTGGCAGCTTTACTTCAGAACCTTGTTAGATGTTTCTCCCCTCCTCCTCTTGTTCTCTCATCCCTTTCCCTCCTTTCCTTCCCCTCTCCCACACCAAACAAGGTCGAAGAACAAGAAACTCATATAAAGTCCCACTATTCTGTCTTATTCTGCCATGTTTTAACCCACCTACTACCTCCCCACTCCTTAACCCAAAAGAAAAATTATATGTAAAATCATGAAAAGATCAAATGGAAGGTTGCTGTTATTGCAACAAAAAAGGGAAAGTAATTTCTACTAAAAACTCTTCAAAGAGCCAACAATTATTAGCATCAATTTATGTTTCAGGATTTTTAACAGAAGTATAGACACCTTCCATTTCCAGACCTCCAGCTTTCTAATAGAACTCATCTTTAAGCATTGTGGTCCCTCTGCAAAAAGAAATCTCCATGCCAGATGAAGTCAATTAAAGGAAATCTGAAGGCTGAGGCGGATGTAGGATGACCAGATGTCCCTATTTTTCAAACCATGCTGTTTTCCTGTGTCTTAAGATTGAATAATCTATTTTTCATCCCCTTCTTAGAAGCTGTTCCTGCCTCCTTTGCCATGAGAGCAGCGCTGAGAAACCCTTCCCACTGGCATGCTTTCCATTTGCCACTGACACAAAAAGCCTGCTTGGGGAAGGCTCCGCTTTGCTCAGCCCAAGGTGGCAGCACAGGGACTGGAATGACTGCATGCTTTTTGGGCAGCACAGCCCACAACTGGAAGGAGAGATGCCAATTAAAACATGAGTATTGCTGAAATTTTGATGCCAAGACCAGCAGTGATCTCCAGGGAGGAGTCAAAGAGACAGCTGTCCTTAATGACATGAACATTTATGGAGAAGATAAAGTAGATAAAAACTGTATTGACCCAATATTTACCAGAATATTGGCTTACCCCGCCCTGGTTAAGTAGTGCTTACACTACTGCATCGTCTTTCCTTGAGTCATGATATGATGTAGTCCGAGGGTGGTAGGCTAACATGGGCACAAACACTGTGTCTGTCATCAAAGATCTGGATGAGGGGACTGGGTGTATCCTCAGCAAGTTCGCTGATGATACTGAACTAGGAGGGCTGGCTGACACTCCAGAAGGCTGTGCAACCATCCAGCGTGACCTGGACAGGCTGGAGAGCTGGGCAGAGAAGAACCTAATGAGGTTCAACAAGAGCAAGTGTAGGGTCCTGCACCTGGGGAGGAAGAATTCCAGGCACCAATATCGGTTAGGGGCAGACCTGCTGGAAAGCACTTCTGAGGAGAAGGATCTGGGGGGTCCTCATAGATAGTAACTATCCATGAGCCAGCAATGTGCCCTTGTCACCAAGAGGGCCAATGGAATTCTGGGCTGCACAGGGAAGAGTGTAGCCAGTAGGCTGAGGGAGGTCATTCTCCCCCTCAACTCAGCACTAGTGAGGCCACAACTGGAATACTGCATCCAGTTCTGGGTTGCCCAGTTCAAGGGAGACAGGGAACTACTAAAGACAGTCCAGCGTAGAGCAACAAAGATGATTAAGGGATTGAAGCATCTCCCTTATGAGGAAAGGCTGAGAGAGCTGGGACTCTTTAGCCTGGAGAAGAGAAGGCTGATGGGAGACCTTATCCATACTTATAAGCACCTAAAGGGAGGGTTGAAGGAGGATGGAGACAGACTCTTTTCAGTGGTTCCCAGTGACAGGATGAGGGGTAATGGGCACAAACTGGAACATAGGAAGTTTCATTTTAATATGATGGAGAAACTTCTTTATGGTGAGGGTGACAGAGCACCAGAACAGACTGCCCAGGGAGGTTGTGGAGTTCACTTCTCGGGAGATCTTAAAGACCAACCTAGATGCAGTCCTGAGTAATGTGCTTTGGGCAATCCTGCTTTAGCAAGGGATTTGGACTTGATGATCTCTAGAGGTCCCTTCCAACTCTGACAGTTCCATAATTTTATGATTGTGGCTCTGTTTGGGCACCCGACTGGTGGATAGTCAGCTTCCATACTGCTCAAGCACAAGCTTCAGGCTTCCCTGGAAAGGCAACGCTTTGACAGAAGCTGAGCTGATGCGTTAAATGGTGTCCCCAGCAGGCATGCCTCCTAAGCGCCGCTGGCTGCCAGATGATAAGTTGTGGCTTTCCCCTAGCCAGTGTGCTGCAGGCAGCTCACAGACTTGCAGAACAAGGCAAATGAGCCCTGCTCAGAGCTAGGCTAGGCCCTGTCTTTGCAAGTGTTTCTTTGAAGGAGCTCTGCTCACTTTTGGCAATGCAACCTTGGAATCCAAGCCGCCCAACATTATGAGCTTACTGGATTTCTTTAGCTTATTGCTGTTCAGTTGGCTAACAACTTCCTCTGCCTTACTCACCTCTTCCTGATAGGTCACTACTCACTGTACAGTTGAGGGAAACCAAGGCACAGTGTTGGGAAGGTTAATGTGTAACACTAATTTGGGGTGCTCATCTTCCAAGAGCTCTGGCTGAAGGCCCATCTCTTGGAGCCCTTGGGCTCCTTTGTTTCTCACTGACGTCAGGCTGGACCTCACATATCGCAGTTTGGCTGGGGTACAACAACATGGTCTCAGAAACACAAGGAACGAGCTAAGTTGTGGACAGGCACAACTCTTGCTCCCTTCCTGAAAAGCACAAAGATGCTGAGGTACCTTGAGCAATTTGCGACCTCAATCCTGGCCCCTTCACAGCCGCGACCTCCGCAACGAGGAGGAGGGCTGTCACATGAACGTGACCTACACATACAGGAGCCCGTGCTGTCCCCATCCGAATGCTCACAGAGTTGCCATGGGGACCAGGGCCCCAATCTTCCATTTGTCGTCAGGTTTTTCACCTAATTTTAAAAGAAAAAAAGGTCATTAATAGCAAGTTTATATTTCTGGAGACAGCCCCACAATAGAAATGCCAAACAAAGCTGCCAGGGGTATTAGGATGCAGCTTAGGTGGGAGCTGTCTGTGCTTGCGAGCGGGATTCAAAACAGGGTTGTTTTCAGACAATGCTGCATCAATATTTACCCTCCAAATTCCACCCCGCATACCTAACGTGTACGCACAGGCACCCGAGCCAACCCAGCCAGCTCCACACCAGGCACAACCATCCATCTGCCACACCACAAAATCATTGCACTCCCTTGTCCCACACTGCACAGCTCCAGCCCAAATGGCTAAGCAGGGTGAAGGCTAGACAGTGAAGGACATGGTGTTGGCTAGAATTAATGCTGGGGATCACAGAGTGAGCTAAAAAGCAAGAATTCATCTCAGGGCAATTTACAGACCAGATCACACTTCTGTTTCCTCTGCCCTTTGCTTCATGCTTGTACAGCCCCAACCAGGCTGGGGCTTGAGCTTCCTGTGTGCTGCAGTGAAGAAGTAAAAATATGGTAGTCCTGGCAAAGCTAAAGAATGAGAACCAGAACTATTTCAGCTCAGGTTTGATGAAGATCTTCCAGTAGATGAGGTGTCAGAACTTGCTCTCCTGTTGTTTTAACCAGTGCTGCTAGGTGAGCCCTAAGCTAAGGGCTGGGAGAGCAAGTTGCTAGGGCCTTCGCAACCCAGGCTGGCTTTGAGGAGATGAGTGCTGCCTGCTCCTCCTGGGATCGCTCCCAGGCCACCACTGCCTTCTCATGCCCACTCCACCACTAGTGCAAAATCCAGCAACTCCAGGATCATGACTAGGAGGCTGCCCTGCATGCCCCTGCCCTGCCTAGGAAGAGTAATTTCCTTGCTACAGTGCAGCACCATGGTGCTCTCTTCCCCCCATGGCTCCCTCCATCCTCCCCACTTCATATCCCCAAGTGCTGGGCTTGGCAGGTAGGATGGCATGGGTGGCAGCTGCCTGCAAGTGGATCATCCCCACTGGCATCACCCAAGGAGTGGTGGGATGTTCAGCAGCTTTGGCAAAAGTGCTGGCAAAGGCAACACTAGACTTGGCCTCGGTGTCACACGCCACAAAGGGTGAAGAAAGGAAGAGACTGGGGCCCTGGCGAGAAGCCCTGGCCTCAAATCTGAGCCAGCTACCGCTGACAAATCCCACTGCCATGCTTTACTGAGCTCTGCAGTCAGCAGGATCAGTCCCCTGGGCCGCCCCAGGGGGGAAGTCATTTGTCCTGCTCTACAGACAAGGAAACCAAGGCACGGAGAGGCTGTGAGCCTGCTCGGGAGCCATGCAAGGAGCCAACGACAACCACAGAAGTGCTTTCCAACACTCCTCCTCTAAAATACGCTGCTCTGCTTATTCTCTGAGTCTGGCACTATGTTAAACACTCACAACGCACCTCTGGTAGGTTGTCATCCTCCTCTCTCACCCATCTACAGCAGCATCAAAAATATGCAGCAGTGGTATGGAAGTAATTTAGATCTGTTACTGCGCTCATCAGGCTGTAGTCGGGGGCTTTCAAGCATCTGTTGCAAACCTTTGTTTGCAATAGATTAGCATGTCGTCGTAAAAATTTGCTCTGGGCTGCAGGTTACAAGGCAAGACGCCCAGAAAAGAGAACACTGAGTTTTGTTGTTGTTGAATTTGTTGTTTTAAACATGCATGCAGGCGAAAATCAATATAGTTGGGTTGCTAAAAGTCAGAGGGAGCAAAAAAATCAAAAAAACTACTTTGAGATATTTAATACTAGATTTTTATCTCCTTTTGCCTTGCAAAAGTCAAAATCCAAGTATTGGATCATTCCTATTCATTTTTGAGCCAGAAAGCCTTGCTGATTCCAGCAGGAGTTCTGTTCAGAAATCAATGGTATGATATGGCCCGTGGCTTCAATTAAAAAAAAAAAAAACCTGACAAATAATTATTGGCTCATAAGTGATACTGGGAAGCAACCCAAAAATTAAACAAATAAGCAGCCGTAACCGAAATGCTGAGATTTATAAACATGTCACGTTGTGACTGTGGGAAGTTTTTATACTTAAGAAATTACATATGGATTATTGTTCCACCTTAAAATTCATAAAAATATCTTCAAAAGAGCAAACACGGGATGTGGGATAAAAACCCATATACATTGATCTTTTTCAGGAGTATCTTTGCAAGGCAAACCCTTTGTAGCCAACACAGTGCCCATCAGACAAAAAGGACATCTTTAAAAACATCTGTGATCAAATACTCTTCTCCCACCTGACAATATTACCAATTCCAAGGTTCTCATATTTTGTAAGCTGCCAGACTCCACCCAGAGGCATTGACTTTTCATATCTTCCTTTTACCGTCTAAAGGCTTGAGTGCAGGCTCTAAAAATTCAGTGACCATTCCTACCCCTTGCTGCCAGGATATTTTCAATTTTTATTCTGATATTACAGATAAGGCTAGAAGCATTCCTTGTTCTTTTGATTCATCTATGCTTCCTCTTAGGATTTAGAAGTCAACCGCTCATAACTTTGCCAAGTTTCAGTTATTTCAGCTGGAAGTTTCCACGTTGGCTGTCTGATAGAAGCTGAAAACTCTTGCAAAGTTTCAGTCAAAATATTTTGAACATTTCTAAAATCAAATTTAGGGAAAAAGAATGTCCATAAGTAGCAATCTTTTCTTTGAAACAAGCCAGTGTTCAAAGTAAGGAACTGAACTTTATGTCATTGTAACATGATTTCCATGAAAAGTGATTCAGATCTGCTTAGAGTATAAAATCCTCAGCATGTGGGGAGGAAAATTTGCATTTTACAGAGACTCATAGAATTTGATCGTGGTACCTGAAGTCCTCTATATACTGTGCATGCTCCAGTGTGGGCCAGAGCAGGATTATCCCAACCACTGCAGCTCTGAGTGGCTGAGTCCCCAGGACCTGACAGCAGAGTAGAAGTGGGGTGTCTTCCTAGACACCCCAAAAAAAGGAGTGGGGAGACTGGCACTGATGAGCAAGAAAATGGGGTGGCACGGAGCAGATGCCAGATGACTGAGATAAGGGTTTGCTGGACACAGAGTGGGACTGGGATGAAAATCTGTGAGGAAAAGCATCATGTACTTCATCGGGACTACTCAATTCCTGGTTTGCCAAACACCATCAACAATGACTCCACGAACTTGCCTAACGGAGTTTATTAGCCAGATATAAAGTTCTTTTCCTGCTGGTGGCTCATGTCAGCACCAGTAAGATATTGTTAAGTAGGATGTGCTTTTTTTTCAGTTTTCCTAAAACTCCTCACTCCCTTCCAAGCGTTAGAAGAAACAGCACGCAATCGAGTATTCAGGACTTCCTGATACAACACATGCACAAACTGGGTGAAGAAGGGCAGCATGTGCAATTTGTGTCCTATTGCTTCTTAATATCAGTGTTTGGCATTGCAATCTTGGCACCCAGGCTTTTGGAGGTTCTGGGTGTTACCCGCTAATAACAGATATTAACCATTGCCCAAGGGACTACGTTAACACTGTGTAATTAACCCTTTATCTAAGGTTCCTTAATATTAACGCTGGAGAGTGGGAATCTGTGGTATAAAGTAGTGCTGTACAAAGATGTTCAGACTAGCTCTGAACAAGCATGTTTGCACAAGAGTAGCAGTCAAGTTGTGTTAGTGTTGTGGTTGACTCACACAAATGCCTGGCCCCTGTAGGATATAATTCAGTAATATGCCAGTTCTGGCTTCAAGAGTTGCTGCATGCCACTCTCTTAGCTATGCCAGGACATCTGTTTGTGGGCTAGGCTGCAGAAGAACTCACTGACATGATCTGGGTTAGGAAAAGTTTATTTGGGAGGGGTGCTTTTAATCTATGCCATGTCACACTGAAGTGTGATCTCACATACAGCTGTACCAGCACAGCTGAGAGCCTGGTGCTCAGCCCAGAAAAGTGGGGTGAGAAAAGCCAGGACTTCTTAAGACAGTAACTCATCCAGCTAAACTCTCAGGCAGGCCATTTTCCCACAGCAAAATTTGACATTGGGTCACTGCATTCCCCCACCTTTCCAGTGGTTATTTGCACATCCTGCCCTAGATTCTTGCCTCTGTTGACCACAACCTTTATCCTGCACTGAACGCAAGGAAATACTTGGACATTGCTGATGTAGGTGTTTAAATGAGCCACCCCAGCCCATGCCAGAGGTGAATTCATTTCAGCAAGGAGCAGAGGAGAAAGAATTCACTCGCATGTGGATTTTAAACAGCTTGGCAGCTCATCAGCTGAAGCGCACAAGGCTGATGTGTGTGCCAGAATCAGAGCACCTAAACGGAAAATAATCTCCAATGGAAATGCTAAAACAAATGTAAAACTAGCACCCCAAGAACAGCCAAAGCTCCTGAATATTCTGCTCTGGATTTTTATGACCTTGAAACAATGATCTGGAGTAGCCTGTTCCCTAGTGTGCACCGCAGCAGACATGTTCAAACTAGAGGATTAACACCTCACACACCTATCAACAGACACAGGCATTACGCAGGATGAGATAACAGCATGGGCAATCAAGAAGCACTGCATCCCAGTTCAACACAGGAGGGTTATAAACACATGAGCCTCTGAATCCAGCAGTGAAAAACTTAAGCCTGCCAAGCTGAGGATGGATTGAAATAATGACTAATATTTCCTGGGAAAATATCTGAGAAGTAAGGAAGATAAGAGGAATAAACATCCCAGCACCTCCAGACAGAAATAGCATACTGAAGATACAAACCATCCAGTCTTTTCTCTCTATCTACTGGACTTAGCAGTATTAACATGCTAATTGACGTTAGATAATAACGATGGACATTAATGAGAATTTCTCCAGATCCCCTATTTATTTAACAAGACTGATTTTTCTCCCCAGTCACCTTGCAGGTACAGTTCAAGTAAAAGGAATCAAATCTGGCCAGACAGCTTCTGGGGATGACAGCCAGAAACTGGATATTGTTGTCAGAGGAGGATTGGTGGGTGGGAGGGGAGCTGGAGAGCCAACTCAAACGGATTCAAGCAGAGACTCATTTTTATAGCCACTGCATCTCACGGAGACCAGGGCAAGGAAAGAAGACCATCCCCTTGAAATACCATATAGATTTTGTCCAGAGTGAGATTCCCCAAATCTATTTGTTCGCTCCAAAATGGGCATCCCAAAATAGGCATTCAGTCCTCCTCCTGCCCATCCAGGCTTTGGTTTGCTAAATTAAGGTTAGAACTGAACATTCTTTTTCTCATGCTCCCACTTTTGGATACACTCTCCCCTTTCCTCTTATTCTCTAGTACATACTGCATTGCCCTGTTCCCTCTGTAAACCACCCATACATGCCTGGTTTCTCCGCTGCTCCCTAGACTCCTCTTCCTGACAGTGCAACACTGCTTCACAAGCATTGCCTCCTGGGCCCAGGTCAACGATCCAAGAAGAAAATGAACTGGATGCTGCCTGAGGATGCTGTACATCAGCTATTTATATTTCTCCAACCTGCAGGGAAGCCAAGGAAATGGTGCAGACAGTGGAGCAGCCCTGAGAAAGCTCAAGTTTCATCTGGGGTTTACACAGTTCTCAGCAGTAACCCAACAGCATGATCCAACCTTCTTAAGGCATGGGTGGGTATTAGGAGGACTGAATGCTTGTTTTGGGATGCCCCCTTTTGGAGCAAATACATTTGGGGTCTCTGTGCTCTGCACAGATACTAGGCTCTCCATACTCTTGTAACAGCCAGTCCTCATCAGACTGCCACACACTCACTTTCTCCCTCCCTTCTACACATACACACACACACACCCCCCAGTGTATATAAAATATTTCCACTCCTTCCACTTACTGGGCACTCAGTAATATTTTGAGTCCACAGGCTCATATTAGAGCTGTCCTCAATGGTGGTGCATCGCTTCTGCTTGCTGTCCCAGCCGCAATAGGGGTCTCTGGCTCCTAGGCATTCCCTGCATGTGCAAAGAGAAAAGATTAAAGCTCTTTAAGACTGTCTAGCTCTAAAGACACATATTCAAGTATAGTGCTTGTATATGACAGCTGTCAACTGCACCAAGGCTCAGCAGAAGAAACAATTTCTTCTAAGCAGAGGTTTACCTGCTCAGAAGGGGAGAACGGCTGAATAGAAGGGTGATAGAACACAAAGCAAATATCACTCATAGAAGCTGTAGATTAAAAATCAGTTCACTCCTCTCCGAGGCCTAGGGAAAGAAAATGACTTTACAAATTTTAGTCAAAGAACACTTGTCATTGAGATATCTTTGTGGCCCCATGTAATCACTCAGCAGGCCAAATCTCACACAAAGCAACCTCTGTGAGTATGTTTTCTGACACTGTGTCCATCCAAAGGGGTTAGACAAGCAGAATTAGCCAATGGACTAGTAATAAAGGCTTTCTATTAGTCTTGGCCTTTGCTGGAACAATGGCTTCATTTATAATCGCAACATCAAGATGTCAGTTTGGAAAAGTCACAGCAGAACATTATTTCTAAGCTTTTGGCTGCTTTGAACACTGCTGTATTCATTTTCCTCCTGAATCCATATTTACAGGCTAAGTGTGTGTTCCCAACATGTGAGCTGCTAAAGAAAAATAAGTAGGGTTAGTACTGCCGCTAAACAGAGAAGGTCAGTCACAGAATTAGTCTGTACCCATAAAATTCAGCTGTATTGGTTGTTCCCATGAGTTGCTTTCAAATTGTTAATTTTCATTAAGAAAACATAACAGTACAAGCTACACCATGCATGTATTACTGAAAGACAAAGAAGAAAGGACTAAACCTAAAAAGACTTGTAACATGATTTTTTATTCCAATGATCCATCACACAAAAGGCTGACGGGATCTTCCCAAAAGTCTCAAATGATTTGAAAACTGCCAATTAGACAGTAGCAAGGGACCAAGGGGAAAAATTCAGTTCAAGAAGCTAAACAGGAGAGTAATAAAATTTATTCTAAGGGTAGGTATCAGTATGATAAAAGAAACATAAAAAAAAAAAAAGAAAGAAAATCAAATGCAATGAGATGTGAACTGTTCCCTCCCAGAAATCTTTGAAATCCTATTAGCCCATAATCAGCTGCAAATGAAAAAGCAAGTCCCTTAAGCACAGCTGAAAACACTCTGTCAGTCTGTTCTGACTCTACAGCAATTTGCCCCAAAGCAAACCCTAGACAGTCTGGTACCCATTGCTATATAGAGATATATACATATGTATGCCTGTGTGTGTATATATATACACACACAGACACATGTGTATATATTTATATTTTAATTATGAGTTTCCAGTTTGCTCCTACATGGCAACTCCTACATTTCCTCTACTAAAGATTTCACACGCAGAGTTGTTAGGAACATAACTTTCTCTTTCATGCTTTAGGATGGTAGTTACAATGACTGTCTCTACTACATTTTTCCTTCAGCTGCTTCAACACACCAAAGGAAAAGGCAAATATGATTTTTCTCCCAGCCCCAGGCAACAGAACATCAAATATTTGCCTAGAAAAGGCTTGGGATCCTCAGTCCAAGGACACAGAAGGGACATGCGCTGCTTTGCTCATTATTCTCACTAAGGACCCCCATCCTGTTGTTTTGGAAGCCCATGCTGCCCTTGTCCATGAAGTGGGGCTGACACCACGTCCAGAGCTTCCCTTGCCACACAGCAGCCCCTCAGTAGGGACTCGGTTAATGACAGAGCAGGCACTGGGGCATCTGTCCAGCCTCTTGGTAACTCAGTCCTTCAGGAGGAAACTGGGCAGTTTCTAGAGAGAAGACTACGAATGTGAGAAGCAACAGGGAAGGAGGGGGATGAAAAAAACCCTGCTTTTAGTTAGAGAGCCTTTAGGACAGGCTTTCAGACCCTGACACCACGTACATGCTATTGTTTCTAACTGCATGAAGCCATTTCGCTGGGCACCCAGTGAGCTGAGAGAGGTCATTGTAATTCATAACAGGGAAGGCTGTTGTGAGCATCACCCTATTATGATACACATTTTCCCTGAATTTAATTTATAGGAAAACATGTGCTGCATAAATTCAGGAAATAATCTCCATATGTTCTGTGCTGCAGCCCTCAGCTGCTCCGTGGGCTGCAATATATCCCGCTTAGGCACTGACCACTTTGCTGGCACTATCATAATGTATGTCATGTAGCTAATGTGCAGCTCTTGGCTGAGAGCGGTGAGCTACAGATCCCTAACGGTGCACTCAATGAATCACAGCCTGCCAGCCCCTGCCTCCGCTGCTGACCCCCAGCCGACAGGCCATCAGTAACAGAGCTGCAGAGCTGCCAGAAGGCCACGATGATGGACCCTGGCAAAAGTCCGGTATGGTGCTTGTTGGTAAGGAGCTACGACCATCCCGTGCTGCCGCTGCGCTCTGCATCCTGGGTGTAATGAATTCCTACCCAGCCCGGGCTCCGCTGGGCTGTCAAAACGAGCACTCTATAATTTAACAGCCATCAAAGCCCAGGACTTCTCCCCGTCTGACGGCAGGCCCTCAAAGCCATATGAAATCTAAAAACAAAATAGCTATGCTGTCTGCCTCCCTTCAGGATTTGGAGCCCACTCATCTGCCTCAACTCTGGTGAGAAACCTATTATATCAGCTGACAGCGATACACTTAAGGGTGAGGAGGAATGTATTTACTCACACACAATTTGCTGCACCTTTTTTCCTTTTGTAAGCAGGAAAAGCGTTACAATGTGTATTAATGCAAGAAAACAACATTTCTGGCAAATACTTTCAGTGAGCTCTTCAAAATCCACCCTAATTTATATCCTTACAGTATCTTTAGAATATATATCCTTATTTATGTCATTAAAAGATAAAACCACACCAGCAAACACACACTAAACCACAAATATATGTATTCACACATGCACGCACAGGTCAAAATGCTTCAGAAATATGCTGTCATTCTTAGTAGATCAGGCACCGTGGTGTGGAAAATGTAAAGATATCATAGCATTTCCCTATGCTGAGAACACAAAATAAATTGAAATATTTACATGTAAATACCATTTCGTATTGTGATACCACTGAGAAGTCTCACACAGGCCGGGGGATACAAAGTCTCGCAGGGCACTATGTAAATACTGTGAAATATGATACAAAGGAGTTTACACGACATAATGAAAAACTGATGTTTCAAAGGCAATGGGACTTCTGCCACCGGCTCAGTGGGGCCAGATTTCATACCATACATGCAGGGAACACCATACTTAAGTGTCCCCACTGGTAGGCTGGGAATGCCCCAAGGAACTAATGACACATTATTGTCTCTCATCATAATTCACCCAGATAGAGGGAACCCATTATCCCAAAAGATTACCCAGGCATAGCAGGTTAACACTGGCTATATTAATGCTAATGATTTAGTTAATGAAATCCCACAACGTGGGATACTTGTGGAAGTAAGATGGTGATGATACCGCAGGGTCCATGCTCCCAGTTCCTCTCTGGCCATGTACTAACAGTGGTATACTCAGTGAAGGCTCAGGTAAATACCTCTTGACAGATATCTAAGAGGTTGGATTTATTAAGACAGGGCATTTGTATCAATAGCAATTCACTTAAATTCATTGCTGAGCAATAAATGCCTTATCTGAGGCATGAAGGCATACACTGACAACACTCCATTGAAAAACAATTCCATTTGTATCTCTTATCCAGGGTATTTTTCTCTCCGGTTCCTTATTCTCACTTACCAAGGACATTTGCATGAAAATAAGATCTTACTCATAAGAGCTCACCTGCTGCCTGCTGTTTGGGAGCTGTAAGCCTCCCTGTTGTTGGCTGTTGCAATCATTTCTACAGCAGTGATCTTGGATAACACAAAGGATTAACACTCTGCAAGTGGAGCGCTATCCACAGCCTCCTGAAGTCAATGGAAACTCTTACCTATGACTCAAAAGAGTTTTTACGGGGTCTTTGAAGCCTGGTGATGCTGAACCTTCATGAATAGCATGTGCTGTAAAAAGGTTTCTGCTTCCAAGATGCTGGTCCTGCTCAAGATCTCCTTTTTTGTAACAGCGTGAATTAAGTCTTCTTTCAGAATCTTCATTAAAGCTTAAATATCTGTAGTTCAAAAGTTTTTCATATCCGCTTTAATTCGCTCTGGGTCTAGATAACTTCATCTTTTGGTCATTTTTCCCAGAGAGTTAAAAAGCTTTAGACTGTGTAATAAATGGATCATCAAATCAATGGAACCAGACCCAAGAGATTAGGCTTCAAGAGACCAAAGGAAAGAAAGAATTACTAGAGCTTCTTCCCATTCTTACTACCAGACAGAAGACACAAAAACATGCCATTTTGTACCAAAAGTCACAAAACTGTCATCCAGAGCATACACAGTGAAGGACTCTGCTCCTCTCATCTGCCAGGACATGCTTGCTCTCCCAGTTTTTGTTCCCTCTCTTTTCATTTACCTCTTTCTCACTCTTTTTTGATGACTAAAAGCACGTGGGAATGAAATGACAGGATGTAATAACCTGCAGAGGCAGAGCTCTAGACCCAAAGACCAAGAACCTTCCTTTCTGCATTTGCTAACAAGCCCCTGCCTCTCTGCCAGGAGAGTGTTCTGCAATTTTGCTGATGAGTTTGAAACCTGTAGTGAACATCATGTTTACCAGGGAAATATGATAACTGTCTTAACACATAGTCCTTTAAACCCCCATNTCTCCAGGTTGAACAGCACCAGCTTCTCAGCCTGGTTTCATATGAGAGGTGCTCCATCCCTCTGATCATCTTTGTGGCCCTCCACTGGACCCATGTCCTTTCTATGTTGAGGACCCTGGAGTTGGACACAGTACTCCAGGTGGGATTTACTGTTACGTGCCTCAGCTCACTAGAGGCAGAGAGACAGCAGTGCTATCAGCTGGTATAGGGCAAACATCGACAAGCCTGATCCTGTGAGGCACTGTGCTCAGCATCTCAGGAGCACAGGCAGCAGGAGACCTCACCTTGCTCTTTCTGGGGAATAAGACCTCAGAATTTTACACTGTGTGCAATCTGTTGCACTCTGAGCAGGTACCTCTGAGGGAATAGCCCTTTTTGTGCACTAAGGGGGTTTTAGCTGTGCCTGTTAGTTGCAAGCACGAGGCTGTGTTTGGCAGACAGACATTTCTGACATGGTTAGCTTACTGTCCCATTGCTATCAACCTGCGGAGGGGATGAACTAAACAAATAATCATATTAGCTTCCAGCCAACCAAATCATAATTACTGACAACCTCAATAGCCCATGCAAGGAAGAGCGGACTTCTGTCTTCCCTAAAGCCAAATGGCATGAAAAGAGAAGAGTAAGAATCAAAAGGATGTTCGTGGCTTAAGAAAATAAGATTAGAGAGGGAAAAAAAAGCACCAGACCTTCAAACAATCCCTCCAATTTTGATACCTTTAAAAATTCAAACTGCAGAGATGAGTTAGTGATCTGTACAAATCCATTATCTTTCCCCACTGAGAAGAGAAGCCAAGTGGAACTGAGCTGCTTTAGTCGAACGTTGGTCAAGTAGCAGCTTCATTTCTCAGCTGGTGAATACAACATATTCCATGCCAGATGCTACTGCCCTTTCCTCAAAACAAGTAGCCATGTATTTCATACGCGATTAATGGGGCTATTTGCGGAGCAGAGCACTACTGGGGAATAGCATCCTACAGCTCACAGGTACCACCACTGTGAGGGCTACAGTTGCTGTTAATCTAGACAGAGAATGTTTGGTATTTGATAGTAGATGCAGAGGCAGAGAAGCTGAATGTGGGTGTGTTGTGTGCGTTTGTAATTTATCACTCACACATGCTTAGCATCAGTGATTGCCGCTCTGCACATGATTTGTTTTGAATGCATAAATTAAATCCATGGTGTAAAACAACCTCTAAAACTGAAATCCATGGACAAGCCAAACACATGTAACTTATTTAGAAGAAGCAGTGCACAGACAGAGGATTTTCAGAGGCAGTTTCACCTCATTTTCCTTACCACATCAGGGACCTCGGCTGCCAGTTTTCACCTCCTGCCCTACCATTTTCAATATCACTTTAATCAATTGTGGTTTATAGATTATGGCCTTGCACAATCTACACGACAAACTATTCCAGTTCTTACTTTCTGACATCCCACTCCATCACCTTTTAGCAACAGTGACTTCTTTATTGGATA
This sequence comes from Thinocorus orbignyianus, assembly GCA_013400375.1. Lineage (NCBI taxonomy): Eukaryota > Metazoa > Chordata > Aves > Ciconiiformes > Thinocoridae > Thinocorus > Thinocorus orbignyianus. The sequence goes on along the minus strand of VXBW01003924.1, from coordinate 1,585,514 downwards.
GGTGTTTATTTTTATTTTTTCAAGCTGTGAAATAAAACAGCATTGCTTTTACTCAAATATGAAGATTAATGCCATCCCGAGAAAAATTCTGATTAAATCTGGATTTATGTTTACATCAGTAAGGCAGGTTATTAAAAAAAGTGAACGCGTTGCTCCACAAACACTATTAGAAACTCTTGTCACTGTGCCAAACAAAACTGACCTCTAATAAAAACAGAAGTACAGAGGGCCTCTGACTAACAGTGTTGGGATCAGTCATCCACAAGAAAACTCAGATACTATTAAAGTCCTAATGAAAGAAATAGCCAGAAGGAATTCCTGAATGCGGGGCATGTTTGTCTGGATTTCGAAGCACGACCATTTCCTAGCCTCAGCAGGCTTTTGAGCCTTAAGAAAACATGCCCTCCAGGGCTGCCATATGGAAAGAGGCAGAGGGGACTAGACATCCTTTTGGAAAGGCAGCTTGGGCAAATCAGTGCGCTCGAGTGTTATTGCCTGTCTCTGTCCTGTGTCAGTCAGTGTCTGGAGGCAGTTGTCAGATTAAGATGTGCTTTTGCATTTGTGCTCTGGGGTTGTGGATCTGAGACTTCTGTATGTACGTGGCAAATTCCTGTAGACTGGTGGTGTAGGTGTATATGGGGAAAAAGTGTGGCTTAGGTAAAAGCAAATCCACTGCAAGGGACACAAACAGGTACTTTATATAGCCTCTGCAAGCCGCTGATGATTTAAGAACACTAATTATGCTAAAATGGGAATTTAGGAAGGGAACAAAAACTGCAAAGGTAGAAAACTTAGAAAGAAATGTGAGTGATGATAAAGAAACCTGAAAACAGTCTACAGTTGTCACCTGGGCTGCACAAAGTAATCCATATTCAAGCAGCTCCTTTGTGAAAGCTGGATTTTGTTAAGCTCTGAGTAATTATTTTCTGCTCAACAAGATGTAGATTCAACTGATTCAACTAGACAGAACCCTTGTAGATTAATGTGAGTTGGAAAAGGCAAATAAATATTAGACCACCTACTACACCCAGAGGATCTAACATATCTCTTGTTCAATGCAGGGCTATTTTAACAATGCATAAGAGGCAAAATGGTCCTGCCAACATATTCTCCATTGTTTTTCCCCATGTAGTTTTAAAAATGGCACCAAACAATGTCGATTCCACTTTTTAACAAGAGACAATATCAATTAAGTAAATTGATATTCTTGAAATCCAGCCCTACCCTGTTGCAGACCAGAGTGTTCCCATAGGTCTACAGTACTTAGGTATTTTGACATGTAAAAGACACTAGATGGTACAATATTACGCTTTTCTACAGCCCATACATATTTTATGTACTTAAATATAACTTGAATCAACAGTAACAAATTTGCTCTGGCTCCAGGTACTTCCTCCTCCCCAAATGGGTAAAACAGCACATCTCCTAATAAAAAGTTAATGATGCATCTGGAGCAGTATATTCATTTAGTATTAACACTAGGCATATTCGTATTTTACACTACAAATACTGAATGGAAGCTTGAGACATGAAGCAAACCAGCCATGGCAACAGTAAGGCTGTAGACTCTTTGCATCAACAGCCACGTCGCTGAATATGACCATTGCCTAGAATACAAATCTTATGACATAATAGTAGCAAATTGCAAGAATTGACAGATGCAATGGATATCTGCCCTGGGGCTTGCTGGTAGCTTTAGTTATTAATCTTGTTTGTACAACAATAGCATCAATGTCACCCTAACATTACATATTCCAAGAAAACTACCTGCTTTCCTGTCAGTTGCCACTGTGATGAAACTAATTTCACATAGCCCACCTAGCAGGCATCAGATGGTAATGACTTTTAGACATCATTGATCTGAGTTGGCCTAAAGCCAGCCTGCTAGAGCTAAAGGGATCCATACGCTAAACTGTTCCAGATCTTGTGAGCTAAGCCACGCTGGCAGTACGCTTTCAAAACAAGGAGCAAATAAAAGCCCTTGGCAGGTTCAACCTCCCTGCTTCTTCCTCCCTCCTAGCAAATCCAAAGCCCCCCGAAGCAAATTGGCAACCTAGTCATGATAGTAAGGAGAGAAAAGCCAGTAAGCCCTGAAATTAGCTGATTTTGTTTGGCTTTTTCTGAAGTCACCTTCATCTGTTTCAGTACTTGTATAAGCCCAAACTCTGGTAACTGCTGAATTCCCCTTCTGCTACAGTACCGTTCACTCAGGACCATTTACATGACTCAGAGGTAAAAGCAGAAGCCTAAAAGTGTACAGACAGCTTAAAATGAATGTAAAGATTGCCACTGGTTTCAGCATTTAATAGGAAAAACTGTAATAATTCATCCGGTTTGTAACAAAGCTCATTTCCACCCTTTCATCCTCTGTCCTCTTTTTCACTGATGCAAACACCAGCAACCTCAGCACAGGCTTATTCCTCAGACTCAGCCTCTCACTGGTTTCCATACTGGCCCCATGTTGCATTTCTCTTCTCACTGTTATTTGTGATTCCCTCATACTTAAATGCCATGTACAAAGTATGCTATTTTCTTTCTTCCATGCCATTAAAGATAATGTCAAATAGGATGAAACTGAAAACCAATCTCTCTGGCATCTTACTGGAAACACGCCCCTGCTCACTGCATTACCACTTACCCTGGCCTTTTTTTTTTCCTTCTGGTTTCAAATACACATGGCCACATCCCTTTCCCAGACCCTTCAAATGAAGCTCTTCAACTGCTACCCTGAAATCCAGGTTTCTTAGACCTGTACCATGCTCTTGAATTTTAAAGGTCCATATACTGTAAATAGTATGGATGTGCTTAACTTTACATATATAAGCAGCTACATTAAAGAAAATGGGAGTAATTGCCTGCTACAGCAGATGCAAATGTGTTTTCAAGACAGGGAAAATGGTAAAATTTTGTACTTCTATTTAAAGTACACAGATCCATTTCATCTACCAAACTTCATTCTTTCCAAGAGCTTTAGTGATCATGGTTCTGTTTGATGTCTTCATTCTCTGTCAGTGGGAGTCTTGCTATTTACTTAAATGCAACCAGAATGTCAAACCAGATGTTTGGTGATTTATTCTGATGTATTATTGGATACTGTGGATGACAAAATACCAGTCTGAACACTCTCCTTTCTGCCTATGAAGTCTTCCAAAGCTTTTCAGCATTATTGGTGATACGATAATTATCTAATTTCCTTAATTTTGGAGAAGCCATATCAGCCAAAGCAGATGGAAACTGATGATTAAGGTTTATCACAACATTTCTGTAGGTTCTTACCTTTCCTTTTGCCTCTATTTTTAAAAGGATGTTCAACTTGCTGAATATTTTTTAAGATCCAGGGAGAACATTTTCAAAACAAATTCTGGGCCAGATTTTCCACATCCTCAGCTCAGAAGACGGGGATGGATTTTTGAGGTCTTTGATGAACAGTCAGGCCATCAACATCACCTCAGCAATCTGCTGGTTGCTGGGCTCCACAGAACAAGTGTCTGCTTTGTTCCCTCCCCTACCTCTTTTAACATTTTGTCTCCCATGCTTTTTACCCAACAATAGTTCTTTCTTTGTCCTTTGAGAAACTATCATCATTCTGATGAAGAGATCAGAGGATTTACAGCCCATATTCAAGCCACTCTTTCCCCCAAACTGGGAAAACTTTACATCTTTTCCCAGGTTGTTTTATTCCTCCAATTAAGCTCCCCAGCAGTTTCAGTTCTGTTCTGAAATTCTGGTTTTGCAATCCTGGATTCAAGTGCTTCATTCCTTTTTTAAAGAGGATCTTGCACTACATAAGCAGTGACAAAAAAAGAAAACAACAATAACCACTAAAGAAATCCTCCATATGATATCTCAACCCCCTTTAAGTGTGGTGTGGAAGTAGTACAGGGACCATTCTTGGAGCTCCAGCTTTCCACACTGGAAGGCAAGCACAAAAGAGAGAAAGAGGGCAAAAAACTCCCTGCTTCTTTACTCTCTGCTGACCCTTTTCTTCCAAGAACTCCCTGGAGCCAGTTCAGGAGTTACTCACCTGTATGTTCTTAGTTGTCTGATCACTGGCCAGGGCTATTTAGAGGTGAATTGTGCTTCTCACACAGATCTTAAGTCAGCAAATAAGAGCACTTGTCAGCTGAGTCATTTCTGCTAGCTTTGCATTAAGCACCATGGCTGGAGGGGGTGTACAGCAGAATTTAGGCCAAGTAGGAGGGCAAAAGCTCAGCATTACTCAACAGCAAATTCCCTGCAATCAGGTCAGAAAAGCAGGTACAGTTCAAATGAGAGCGTTGCACGCAAGAGTATCTATGTATCTGTGTATCACCGCTGGTATGAGGCTGACCTGAGGTGGCACTCCCACAGCCCTGATGGAATCCCTACATGTGAACACAGCACGAGAGGGAGAGGACGGGGAAGCCAAACTATTCTCAGAGCCACACTGCACATCCTCAAACTGCCACCTGCATCATGCAAACTACAAATTTTATGCAGAAAACTGGAAGGTGGAAAAGAATGACTGTTAGTTGTGGACGCCCCATCCCTGGAAGTGTTCAAGGCCAAGTTGGATGGGGCTTTGAGCAACCTGCTCTAGTGGGAGGTGTCCCTGCCCATGGCAGGGGGGGTTGGAACTCGATGACCTTTAAGGTCCCTTCTAACTCTAACCATTCCATGATTATATGATTATCAACATGAAATGCATTAAATAAGTTGCTTGGGACAGGGAGGGTAGAAAAGGTGGGTCAAGAAACCCTCTGGTCTTGTTCCCAAACACATTTTCATTTCCTCATTTGAAGGTTTATTCAAAAAATGGTTATAAAATTACTCCAAGACCTGCCTCAGGTTTTCTGTCTGCTCAGAGGACCACAACCCTGATGCTGCAAAGGGGCAACACAAAGAGATCATACAGTATTCCCTGCAACAACCAGCTTAATTTTCCTACCTGTTTGATTGCAGTTCCTAAAATGAATAATCTCACACCACCCTTTGAAAAAATTACTAAACTTCCCCTACAGATAAGTCCCACCTGGAAATAATGGTCCTGATCTCAAACCCTCACCTTTCTAAAGTTCAGATTCAGGATTCTGTTCAGACACATTCTAGAGACATGGTGATGTCTGCGATAAAGCTGCAGTGCTGGCTCTCCAAACATCCCTCCCCAAAGCTTGGGGGCAACTTGAGGTAAAAATCCAAGCTCATTTGAAAATTGCAGGAAGGTTACAAAGATTTCAAAGCCATGCAAAACCCAGCAGCAAGCACAGCCAAGCTAAAGCGCACCCAGCAAAGCAGCCTTCAAAACACGCTGCATGTTCAAAGGGCTGCTAGGTTTTCCTTGCCTTGGACATCTTCCTAATACTCTCCAGCGAGAGCGGGGAATGGCAGCACTGAAGCACAACGGGAAAGCACACACACAAGGCAAGGTCCCTGCAGCCAAGTCCAGCCTGTAAATTTGGGCAGCTGACATTACAGATGTCTTCCCGTTGCCCTGCTGCTAAGACTAGCTGTTCTGAAAAGACTGATTGAGACAGGTCAGTGGGCACACACAAAACACTGCTCAGACACCCAGAAATATATTGGGTCAACAAACAACATCAAGTCATGAGGCTGAGTTACTGGCCACCATTTAAGAGATTAAATTGGTGCCGTGTCAATAAACAAACAGTAAAGGAGATGGCAGAAATCCTTTTCCCCTTCCACCTCTTCCCTGCAATGCTGCTTTTTCCTCTGCCTCACTTCTGAGCCCCAGTACCAAGACCCAGGCTCTGGAAGTGGCACAGAGGCAAGGATGGCTGGAGGGGATCAATGCGGGGATCAATTTTCTCCCGATACGATACAAGAATGCCTGTTCCAGGGAGAAGGGAGAAGGCAGGGTGAAGGGAAGAGCTCTATATCAGCAATCAGGAACCCACATCAGCCCCCAGGGTGGAAAAGGCTGCAAAGTTTCCTGATAATGTGAGGCAGAGCCAAAGAAAACAAACAGTGTTGTGGCATTCCTGCCTGGGAGGCACAAATTCTCCATCACCTCCAAGTTTCCTGAGCCCCCATCAAAACGATTAGATTATAAAAATTGCTGAAACCAGAGCTTTTCAGGGAGGTAAGTCAAGAAGTCACAGCATGACAAAAAAGTAAGCAGGGCGTGTTGTAGGGGCGGGAGCCCTCCTTCCCATGGTGGCTGTATATTGGCATGTATTAAACATAGACACAACAATAAGCAATAAATCACAGCCCAGGAGAAGTGCCAGGTGGAATGCACTGGAGGAAATTAAAATATCCTTCTTGATGCAGTTCCGTATTGAAAGAAATACAAAGGGGGTCAAGTAGACTTATCACCTACACGGCCAGGATGCTGAGGGGAAAAAAGGTTCTGACATTTGCAACTGAAAAAGTTCCCGATAAATAATTAAAACAAAACAAAAACAAAAAAAAACAAAACAAAACAAAAAAAAGCTTAGTGTAAAAAGAAATAATAATATCACAAATATCCTTTTAGACAAACAAATAAATAATGGCCTTCCTTGGCTTTCCTAAGTTTTCTTGTTGGTTTTTTTTTCCTCCTCTTTTTCAAAGTCACAGTCCTCCACAAGAATCAGCCTCGGGGCAAAGGATCCATTGCAATGCACAGGAGTACACCACCTGGCCAGCACCCCAGTTCAACAAATTCTGACCACCCGCAATGCCAAATGTATGCACCCACCACACTGTCAGGAGACCTTTTCTTGTGTATAAAGTATCACAAAACTAAGCAAGAGAAGCAGAGTTTGAGGCTCCATCCTCCAAAGAGCTGGACTGCTTCCTTGCTTCACTGAAAAATCATAGAATCATAGACGGCTAGAGTTGGAAGGGACCTTAAGATCATCAAGTTCCAACCCCTCTGCCTCCAGGAAGTTTGTTTTAGAAAAAACCCACAGTGTTGGTACATAAGCTTCCTGGTAATTTCAGCCAGGAGTCAGTGCTGTACAATGCATCAAACTGAGACTGTGGCCACAGGCACGTGAGGGAACCTCTCTGGAGGTGGGTGTTTGTTTTGCTGGGACAAGCTCATACTAGCAGGGGACTGCCCTGCAGCCCTCAGGTCCTAAAGAGATGGTGCTCCTGTGAGGTACCCCCACTCGTCTGCCCTCCAGCCACTGAAGGGACAATTCCCTGCTTGTCCCGTTTTTAAGCAGTTAAGCAAACTTCCATCATTAGAGTTTTAATGGAAGTGTCATACAAACCACTCATGCAGGCTGAAACTGGGACGTGATCTATAAATTACCAGCAAGCTGAACTCAAGATAAGGAAAAGAAAGAAAAGGAAGAACTCATTTCTTTTGAAACTGGATCATATATATGTATACACACATAAATATTCTCACACTGAAACTCTCCAGGACAGCCTGAAGAGGGTAGCTGTTATGTTCTACCTTTTAAAATCTCTGCTTGTAAAGGCTGAGGACAGGATGGCATTTTCCAGCTGCGCTTTTCTTTCTCTAACTAAACACTCCTGTGTTAGCCTGTCTGTCTAGGCAACTAAACCTTTACACTTCAAACACTTCTGCGTCAAACTTGCAGTAATGACCAAGTTATACTTTCTGAAAGGGATAATTAAGAAGTTCAGTGAAAATAAAAGCTGTCATTTTTATATTTAGACAGACACAAATTTAGTACAAGCTGATAGATAAACTCTACTTGCTGAAAAAATTATGGTGACATTTTCTGTATCAGTTTTTTTGGCAAGAGGACAAGGACATCTTGCAGTAGGCCATGAAAGAAGGAATCCATTTAGATGTTGCTCACAAATTCCTTCCTCTCATCTAGCACAGAGGACATCGGTTGTATTCAAAACTCTCATCAAGGAAAACAAGGCAAAAGCAAGAGAGGAGAAGGAGAAATGGTTTTAGGAGATGTAAACAAGCAGTTACCCACAGCAGACCCCACCACGCACTCCAGGAGCTTATTTGAGCAGATGTCTCTATTAGCTGGTGTCACGCACCTTCACCTGCTTAAATGGGAGGATACCATTTGGATGCAATATCTTCCTACACACATTTCTGGGTGTGAAACTGCTCTGGAGCCAGGGCTGACAATTAAAAAAAAAGTCCTTTTTCCTACTCCCTTTAAAAGGTACAATCAAGGCATAGAATCTATCCAGTTGTGAGGGGTGTCACACATCATTGAGATGAGCTATTGGGTTCCAAAAGCAATAACAAGTTGCCACGCAGCCCAGCCCTGCCTCATCAGATGTTTGAGAGGTGATCACTTGGATAAGCTGGGATAGGCTGGCTGCAACCCAAATTCAGAAACCTGCAGCCGTACTGCCAGAAAGAACCACCAGGAAAACACATGGAGTTAATATAAGCAAGACTGAAATGTCATGTTAAAAAAACCCACAAAGTAGTAAATACTGCAAGTCCTTCCACGGTAAACACACAATTGATTTCTGACGAGGATTAATTAATATTTTCCATAAAAATATTGCTTATTCTTATTGTTCTTGTCATGAATGTATCTATCAGGAGATGCACTTTCAACCGTGTCTTTTGTCTTGTAGTGATGAAAACAAGCATTCTAAACCAAATCAGACTGGAATATGTTTCCCTGGTGCTTTTCTTTTTAGGCTGAAGTGGAATATATCAGAGCTGTAAATTTGCTTACCCTTCTGTTCTGTACATGGAGCATCTCTCCAGAGGAATTTTTAGCACTCCATTATTTAAGCCCACAAAGAGCGACCTGTCGCTGTGCAAGATTTGGAGACTCTTGATTGCTTCCCGTTGCCCATCAGGGAGGATCTGCATTTCCTCTAAATAACAACTCCTCAGGCTCCTGTTAGTGGTAGAAAGGGCCTTCAAGATGGTGCCATACTCTAATGGAAGAAGAAACAAGTCACAAGTAAATCTTAGAGATAGTGACTTCATTTCATACCTGCCAAAGGAGTGAAACGTTAATGTCATCTTTACACAGCTGCTTTAAATCTAGTTCTGGGTCACCTGCTGCCCATGGTAGAGACAGCTCCAGCTACATGGTTACAATCCTCAGCAGTTCTCAAACATGACAGAAACAGTTTGTGAATACATTTTAATGGGAAACCAGAAGGATGTGAGCCATCTGGAGATGGTTCCTGGAAACATTTCCCAGTTGGAGCACTGAGGCAGCAAAGAGTCTGGTCCCACTACCCGCAAGGTGACCCGAGATAGCAGGGATCATTCCTCATGCCTTGATCCTATATTTATTTTGGTTTATGGAGCAGATCGGTGTGATTTGATGCCATGACAGATGACAACAGATGCAGCAACCCTGCTGGAAATCTCAGAGGTCTCCATAATGACTGCATGGGTCACGGATCTAATTGATCCTCTTCCTAGAAGAAGCCGTCCTGCCAGCTTGACAAGGGGATGTTATGGCATGAGCAGTATATACACAGAAACATATATGTTTGTGTTCCCAGTGCTCTTACCTAAACAATTTAAAGATCTGATAAACCGTGGGAGGTTTATGCTGGGGAAATTGGGGAAACATTCCTATTTCTCATTAAAACCCCAAGGAGGTCTGTCAGCCCTGATTGTTCCTGAAGCTTGATTTGTTCTGATAACTTCTATATTGGTGCCAACGCTCAGCAATTTATAGTGGTGGGGCTGGCTGCTGTGGGAAGCTTCTCTTTCATTTTGGACGGCCTTAAGCGTGGAAAACAAGACTGAGGCCCAAGTTTAGGTTTGGTTTGTCTCAGGACTGGGTTTGTGTTCAGGGCTGCCTCTACTGAAGCATTTGACTGGTTTAAATGTTTCAGATCCAGCAGGGCTTGCTCTTCCCTACAGTCAGAAAACAAACATCTATAAGGAGGTATGGTTAGGGCAGTGGACATTTCTACGCAAATGATACGAGGCAGAAAGTATCCCAGCTTTCTCTCAGGCTTTGTAGCTAGGACTCCTCACTTAAAAATATCAAAATATCAAAATGACAAAACCACGTTGTATTTCCATTTAAGTACAATCTTATCATAATCAATGTCCATGGAGGCTCCCACAGTGGGAATGTTTCTGGAACACATCCAAGATGATCAGTTTTGAAGTGGTGGTAAAAGTTGGGTAAATTATGACACGGTCCTGTAAGGTGGTAACACAAAAATGAGGCAATGACTCTGCATTCAGATGTGAGATTAAACTGACACTTACAGAGGCAATCCATCTTATTCTAAAGTCAAAGCTTCTGCAATAGAGGATAACAACATTATACCCATGAGGCTGGCCATATGCTTTGATTAATCAAACTATTTAATTTAACCTCTATCATTAGTACGAATATGGGCTACGACAACCATTTATAACACTTTGTCCTTCTTCAGCATCTTTCATTTATCTAAGATATCTGTGCTTTTCAGAAGAGGGAATGTGTCCTGCTAATTAGAGGATGGCAGTAGAAATCAAGAGACTAAATCATATACTTAATTCTACCACTGGTTCGCTATCCTACCACAAAAAAGCACTTGCCTCAGCTTCCCCATCTGCATCATATTTCAGTGCGTGCCCATTCCCAAAAGCACTGGGAGTCATACACCAGCAGGCACACAGAAGTGCAAAGAAATAACTGAAACCTTGGGCAAGCCTGAAGGTTAAGTATTATTACTGCTTATTTAGAGATGAGTGTGTCATGGCGCAGAAAGACAACTTACGTGCACAAAACCACAGAGCATTTCAGTGACCTCTGCTTCTCCCCACTGTTATGTATTAGCCTGATGAGTTGAAACATGTTTTTATAAAAGGGAGAAAAATGTTATTGTTGTTTTTAAACACATTGTAGATTTATGGTCTGTTCACTTGGGACTCTGCCTCAAGTCCTCCATCCTGCTTTTAATTTACCCACGCGAACTAACTTCCATACAGTTTTGTGCCAAAACGATACTGAATGACAACTGCGTGATGACGTCACAGCTGGGGTCCCAGGGCTGCCTGATCTACAAGCAGTGGAGGGAACTTTCTTAAGCCCTGATGCTCTTACCTGTCCCAATATACATCACGTGGTAGAGAGTATCCTTCCCCTGAACAATATCAACCACCAGTTTGGAAAATCGAATGCTGTCCTGAGTCACATATGGATCTACAGTCACTGGCTGCACGACATCATTCATCAGGAACAAGCGCTGTGCATCCTGCAGGACTCTCTCCGTCAAGTTCTCGTTAGGGCTGTCATCATTCAGTGTCCCACACTAAACAGAGAAGATTGAACTTCAGCACCTGCATTTTCTCCCCTCTTCAGCAGCCCAAGACCAAACCCTGAAATTCCTTTTCTGAAACACGTCCTGTTGATTTCCTGGGGAGGTGGGTCTGTGTAAGGGTCACCAGATCAGGCCCTTAGCCTGATCATAGGTGCTTAGCATAGCCTTGGCCTGCAGCCCACTCTAAAAACACTTCTGCCAGCTGGTCCACTGACCAGTGATGTCGTGTTTCCTTCCCTCATGATACCCTGGAGCCAGCACATGAGAAGGGCAAAAGGCATTAACAAACTGAGAAGGAAAATAAAGAATTAAAACTAGCTGTAGAAAGATTTAAAACTAGCAGTGGAGAGAAAGTTTTCATGGTAATAAATCCTTGAAGCATTTCAAATAATCTTCAGACTCTACTGGGCATCTGAGTCTGTGCAATGCATGGAAACTGGAGGTTAAAAAACCTGAATACTGGGTTGGTTTTGCATCACTGAACCCAGCTCACCACATCACTCTTCTCTGATGTGCTCCCTTCTGCACAGACCCTTACAGCTTCACAGGAAGCCAGGCAGGTTAGCCACCAGCTCTCCCCTCCACACACACAGCTCTTCCCTCCCCACACACAGCTCTTCTCTCCTCCCAGGAAATGGCGTGTCCATCCATCTATCCATCCTTCGCAACGAAAGCGTCCACTGAAAATGGATTCAATGCCCTTCAATTCATCCACAATAAGGGGAAGAAAAGGGCTCATCTTGTGTCTTTTAAACACTAGTGTAAGTCCTAGCAGGTGAGTGGCACATTTTAAGGCCTGAGTTTCTATCTCTTACTAATCTCTACAATACAGCATTTTCAAAAATGCAATGCAAGATTAAACTCTCCATGCAGTTTTGTGGTCCACGTCTGTAGCCAGGGTTGGATCTTCACTCTTCCCCACAGTGCCAGGCATGATGGGCAGAAGATTTATTACTCCATTAGACAGCTGGATGACCGGTTATTTATCCTGCTGAAGGCCACAGGAGTCAGTGGCACAACTAGAACTGCTGCCAAATCCCATACTCAGTCCATGAACAACTTTGCTTCTCGCTAAGTGAAGCTCATACCTGAGCAATTTCACTAGAGAAAAAAAAAAAAGACACAAATCTCTTTTTCTTCATTTTCAGTCCGGGTGTTTAGACTTTCCTTGGAAAAGAAAGTAGTATATTGTGAATTAGGATGTGGATTAACAGCATTTCAGCTACGGAGTACAAATTTCCCATGCACATACTTTCCATATGCATCAGAACAACTCTTTGTGGTGTGGCTGCCTTTCCGAGGTGCACCATGCAGCGCTTCTCTTATGATGTGCTAAAATGAGTTGACAGGAATTTAGCTCATATTTACACAAAAAATACAGATCCTAATGGCTGGTGTGCTAAGCCCTGAAATATTTTGGATCTTATGTGAAATATGTGAACGGGGTAATAGTAATTTCTGCCACCTGTGAACATGGATGCTTTTTTATCAACTTAAGCATCTTCCTGAGGAGCCAGACTAAGGAAACATTAGTGGCTTTTGATGTATCCTTAGGTGGGTTTTAATTTTTTTTTCCTATTGCAATGGTCTTTTTTAGTTCATGACTCATCTCACATTCTAAAAAGATTTTAGATCTCTGTCTTCTGCTGTCTCCTGTACTCCTCCTGGATTACACTAGTCTCTTGCTTTGGCTGCTTTTCCCCCAACTCACTCTCCTTTTTAGAGCACCACTGAAGGAGGAGTCTCAGTGGCAGGAATGTCATTATTGGTTTTGTTTTCTGTTCTCATCAAGTCACAGATAATCCTTTTGGTCTATTGGCAGCCTGTATGCTGACACAGCATCCCTCTGGTTTGGTTTTATTTTGGTTTGTTCTAATTTCCTGATTATCTGCACTGCCCTGATCCTCTATATCCTTCAGTATTTCTCCTTCCTTTTTGCAAGAAAAAAAAAATATTCTGGCATACTTCCCTCATTTTCCTTTGTGAACACCGAGGCAAAAATAATTAATTTAATTTTTTTGCAATATCTGTTTCTTCTGTCACTAAATTACTCTTGTCATCTCCTGAAGGCCCTTCACTGACCTCTTGTTCCTCCTGTACTTGAAAAACATCTTAATCTCTTCTTGCAATCTTCCTATTGTCTGCCACATACCTCCTTTCCCTTTCCTTATTTTCCTCTTACCCTTTTCTTTCATCTTCCTGCTGCAATCTTTGCACTCCAGATTTTATCTGATACTCCTGGATTAGGCCAGCAAGGGACAGAAACCCCTTGATTCTCAGTTAACCTTAATATTCTCTTTAAACTTAAAAAAATAAAAAAGGGAGAGAGAGGGAAAAAGCAGGCTGGCTGTATTTGGCATATCTGGGCCTTCAGCAAAGATTCGTTTCTTGACTTCAAGTGCACCAAACAGAGGGGGTGATTGAAAGCCCAAACCTGTCCCACCTTGTACAGCCAGAAGCCCTCACTCAGGTACCATGAATGGAATTCAGGGGGAGAAATCAGATTCCTCAGCAAGAACCCAAGCACATCCCTGCCTGCAGCGTGGACCTGCCTCCCATCTGCTCTTGCTGAGATTTCAGGTGACTGCAAAGTCCTTTTTGGAAGGTCCCTGACATCACCAGCTTGAAGGCAGATGGCATTTGCAGGCAGCCTCAGCACCTTTGCCATAACAAAGGAGAGCCAGATTCACACAATTGGGCTGAAAGGATTCACCATAGGAAGCGAGGACAGGAAGACAAGTCCATCCTCCCTAGGATTCCCCAGGTGGGAAGCGACTGAACTGTAAAAAGGACTCATGCGTCAGAAGACTCAGATTTGCAGGGGCTGTCACACACATTATCCCCACCACACTGACTGGACATAAAGTGGCTGAACTTGTTCTATTATTTCCAGTTTGGTCTTAACCGATAATCCCATGGTCTCAGTAACAAGTGGCAAGGAGCTCCACAGACTAAACTACTTATAAATATGGAGAATTCAGTTTATCTTCACTGTGGATCTATGTAGAAAAATGAGCCCTACACAAATCAGCCCAGTGGAGTGACAGAAGGTAGGAGATTGGAATAAACTGGAGGGCAGCAGCAGTACCTGGAAATTAGGGATGGGGTTTAATGTTGGCAGCCAGGCTGATCTTGGGTTTTCTTGGTAACGGAAAGGGCCATTAAATGCCTGAGTAATGGCACTCAGATTGAAGGCACACACTGCTGAGGCAGCTATGCTGTTTCTGGAAAAGGGGAGAAAAAAAATCAATTTAATCATTAGAACATTGACATTTTCATCATAACAGACATCAAACTCCACTCAAATAAAATACACGTAAATTGCTAGGTAGACATACAGTGATACCAATCTCACGAGGAGTAAAAATAAATAAATAACTTGTAAAATGCAGATGGCTTGCACAACAATTTTGGGAATGAATTTTAAGCATGGTTTTAAAATTTCTATGATTTAAGGGCCATGGAAGCAGTTCTGACAAGAAAGGTGAATTCAGTTTAATTTGCATGGATTATTTGTGTCTGGTTTTATTTTTATTTATTTTTTTAATAACTCATCTATCTTTATTGATTACAAACAACCTAATTTTTAATCTCTTGGCATTTCTCAAGGTGAAATTCTGTTTCCACAAGCTCCTGAAATCTTCAGGTATAAAATATATCCCCTAATATTTTACATACATATATATATACAAATAAAAATAAATACACACATGCATACATATACATGCAGGGGAAGGGAAAGAGTGACAGTGCAAACCAGGCTGGTTGTTAGAGCAGTTCAGAGCGCAAAAAGGTCTTGCTAATATGTGAAAGCCTCTGTTTTCAATGATCACAGTTTACTTCTTTCTATTCCCACCCAGGAATAGAATCACATCTGCCTGTGGCAGGTCGTTCACCACACACACACCAGCCAGGAGAGGCATGGCTAGGGAAAAGTCACTGTAGGAAAGACTCTTTGGAAGGGAATTTGTTTTAGGGATGTTCCACTGCCCAGTCAGACTCTCACACAGACCCATCAGCCTTCACTGTCCTATTTTAGTCATGAAGGATCCATTTCTGCAAGGTCCTGAGCAGGCTCAGCTCCTTTTGCCTCAAGAAGGTTGGAGGGCACTTCCCAGATGGTGATGGCACCTCAGGGAAGCCAGCAAAAAGCGTGGGTGTTTGCTAAGTAGTGACCTGAAAAAAACCTGCTCTCCCCTTCCCCTGCCT
>VXBW01003924.1:1532207-1570120 GCA_013400375.1 Thinocorus orbignyianus | reverse complement strand
TTTTTTTTTTTTTTAAAGCAAAAGAACTACATTTAGAGAAAAGGATATCAGAATAAAACTAAAAATAGGGCTAGCACAAGGGACTGACTTGTCATGGTGCCTTTTAAATAACCCAAGCCATGCTGTATGTATCTTTCTGCTAATTAAAGCAATTTGAATTCTCTGAAAAGAAAAAATAAAACCTTTTTTTTTTTCTTTTTAACTAAACCAATAATTATACTCTCAAAAAAAGTCTTGCTCCTCCGTACCAGTCTGGGAAGGAGAAAAACAGATTGTTCCCCCACATATTTCTTCCAAGCAATACAACATCAGGAAGAACTTCTTGCTTTGCCTTCCCATTCTCCGCTCCTGCCCCTTCCATCCCCAGAGTGATGGAGTAGCTCACTTTGAACATGTCAAAGCAACGCTGGGTGAACCTTTCTCCACTTCTGCCTGAGCAATGCTCACAGACGGCAGCTCTTAAGACAAAGCTAATGATGGATGACAAGTAAATGCCTTGAGGCACACATGAGAAAAAAAAAAAAAAGAATGAGAAAGAAAATGAAAAAGGAAAAGAAAGAATAAAAGACCACTAGTCTAACAAAAACACTTTTTTTTTTTTTTTTTTTAAAAAGAAAGGACATTTTTAGGGCCTTGCTAAGGAATGCACAGTTTAGTCCTTTCCCTGTGCCAGAGAGGAGAAAGGAAAGAGGTTTTTGATGAATCTGCAGCCCATTTTCCATTCCATCTGTGGCCTGGCGTATTTCCCATCCCTCCCTGTGAAAATTTTGATCCCAGTCTCAAGTCAGTGACATCAACTTGTGCAGCTGGCCCCTCTGTTGTCCTGGTGTGAAGTGCAACCTTCTTTATTCCCATCTCCTACTTCCTGTGTTTAACTAGGTGGTTTAGAGAATGGGTTAAGTTCAAAGAAGTTTTAACATTGTCTCCATTACCTCCCAGAAAAATTTTAATAAAACCTTCTTAAATATTTCAGCAGCAGCTTCCCCAAAAAGCTCTCTTTCCACTGATTCAGCTGGGTATAACATGACATGAAGCAATAAATCTATATGTGGGTGTTACCACAACCACTAATACCCCTTGGTTATAAGATGACCCAAAATTCATTAAACATGATCCTTGCAAAATAAAAATACCTTTAAAGAAAAAAAAAAAAATAATCACAGTCTTGTGGTGCATTGGTATTCTGTTATAAAGAAACTCAGACTGGAGCATACATCAACCCTGTTTGGTATGCAGAGCTCATGCAGCATGATATAAGTCCCAGTGGAAGTTAAAAGAATAATTACCATTATTTCTCTAGTCGGATGACAAATTGGAACATTTTCGCTTTGAATTCTCAAAAGAACATCATGTTGTAGACCCAAAACGCTACTTGATCTAGCTTCAGCTATTATCAATAAGTCATTTCTTCAATTACACAAACGTTACATATTATATTGCCCTCCAAAGATACGAGAGACACCCATAGTGTATGAAGAGTGACTTAAGTGTAACCCAGAGGAGATGGGTAACACTCATTATGTCTCACATTAAACCTGGGGTACAGAAACAGTAGACAAGAACTCTTCCAACTAGAGGTAGCCTATATCTCCTCACTTATATTCAAAAACTATACTAATTTGATAAATAGAATACAATTATTAATAATTTTGCCATTTCTAACTTCTGTTCTTGGGTGAATGGACAATTCAATAGATAAAACATTACCACTATGGGCATCTGATTGGGAAAAAAAAAAAAAAAGTCATCCCAAATGCCCAAAGCAGTAGCCAGGTTTCCTTTTAATGTTCAGGAAGTCTGGCTAGCATCCTTTTAAACGTTTTCAGACTCATTGTCCTTTGAATCCCAGGACAGATTTTCCTCAAAGTCCACAGTCAAGGTGCTCAGTCATGTTTATTTTTTCCTAGTTGCTTCCCCGTTGGCTCGCTTTTGGCACGTTGGCAATGGTAGTACAGAAATAAAAGATGGAAGAAGAATGAGGGTGGCTAAACACTTACCTACTTCTTGGCACTTACAGAGCAGGAACAACATCTGGGCTCTGTAGACCCTTGCAGTGAAACCCCCAACAGTGCTTTAGCTCAAGAAATTGGGGCTGATGCTTTGTGACTGCAAGAGCTGAAATTCAAGCTCTGTCACATCAGTAAGTGACGTGTTGGAACAGGAAGGCCTGTACTTCAGTGGGGTTTCATTTCTTTGGTTTGCTGTGGGGTTGTTGGGAACAAACCCTTATTCATACTGAACAGCACTCCTTTGCAAACAAACCCCACAAAAACGTTGGCTACCCAGCATGAGAAAGGCACTTAGAACGTTTGACATGTGGAGTAACTAACTCAGATTTTCATTCTCTAGTTTACACATCAGGATAACATTCCCCTGGAGAACATGTATTATTGAAACCCAATACCACGCAGACTAGTTATAGCTTGAAACTTATCATCTTAGCCTTGGGCTTCAGCGAAAAAGTTATTTGAGTTTTCCTGACTTAAAAATATATATTATGAGTTTTTTAATATATTTTTTAATTAACTCCTCTTCTTCTTTCTGCTCTCACAGCTATACTAAATCATTCCAGTTACAAGTTATTTTCAATATCAAGCCAAGAAGAGGTGATTATGAAGTTTCAGAAACCATGCCTTCCCCTCAAAATTCCAATGTTGCTTTTGATTTGTGGACCTGATACAGTCTGTAGAAGTAGAGTCCCCCTTGGAAATGTCAAATGCTGTTTAGCCCACATGACCTTCCTATTACAGAGCGCTGTTCAACAGCAATTTATGTTGATTTCAGTCTAGGCTGTTGTGACCCCATACGTGTCACTATCCTCTTTCAGTTGTCTCCCAAGCATATGTACCTGTCCATCTCCTGAGTCAGCCCCAGTGTTCACACCATTGTGTCAGATCATCCAGGCAGCTAACCTGGTTGAAAATTAATTATGTTTTTCTGCTGGGTCATTTTTAGACCAGTTCTCTGAACTACATAAGTAGCATTGTCACTACAAAAAGTCAGAAGTCTGACAGAGCCCAAGTTTACAGCAAATTAACTTACCCTAGAAGAGCACAGTCACCTTTTATGGACTCCAGGAATCTATGAACCATGAATTAAAAACACTGTTCTAAAGGCTATACTGTCAGATGGATAACACAGACCTATCCGTTCCTTCACGTTAACCAAAGGTTTGTTAAAAAATGATTGCTCAGACAGCCTAAGACATCAGGATATTGACAGTCTCAGCCTGCTGGGGATTAGAGGAAAGGCAGTAAAACCAGTGAAACTTACACATTAGTAGTGAAGACACCATAGATCAGGTCTTGTTCAGGAAGGTAGAAGGTGCTTTGCAATTCATTATAATAGAAAGGGATTTCTCCAGCACGGGAGCAGTTCAGCCTGGCTTTCATGAAAGTTGTCCATGTGTCCTCCAGCAAAAACCTCCCTCCGATGTCATTTTTGCAAACCCTTGCCACACGAGAATACACTGTTTTCCCACAGTCATGTTCTACTGCATTCTCGCGGAAGAAGAAGTAGGTGAACAAACCAATGTCGTAGGCAGCAATAAAGTTAGGCTCTGAAAAACAAACATTTGAAGAGATTTATACAGGTCAGAAATCAATCTGTTCTCACTGACTTGTCTAGTGCCACCAGCTCCCTTTACAGGGGCTGTCAAAGCTGGGACCACGGGGAGTTTGGAGTCAGCAGATGACATAAAAACAGTAGATGAGAATAATGATTTATGGGGATATAGTTATAGTTCCGTTTTTCAGATCTGAGAAAGACTCCATTGTTTCGCCACTTTATTGCCAAAGCTGCTACTGACTTCACTGAAAGCAGAGTTCAACACCTTGCATATGCATGACTATTCTCTGTACCTATACTCATTTTACAACACAAAGCCCTCCCATTGGATTCCTTCACCTATTCACTTCTGAAGTGCACCTTATGGTGTGTTAAATATGCTGCATGCATCCGCCTGGCTCCCCAGACTGCTGCATTGAAACATTCAACCTACTCTCCCAGCACAGTCACATCTGGCTTTTATCATAAAGTCTTTCCAGCTTCTAGGCACAAAAGATTATCTTATGGCTGTAAAACAAAACCATGCCACAGACCGACAGTATCAAAGCAAGCTCTCCTTAATTTTTATTCTCCTAGAATTATTGTTATTATTTTCACAAGAACTGAAAAGAACCTGGAACTGGTTTTGTAGTGAATGTTTCAACTGGGTATTTAACAAAGGTTTAAAGTGTACAGTCTTTTATCTCAACAGTTTCTTTGGCAAAAGGAAAAGATTGGCCAATGAATAATATTTGACTAAACAAAAAAACCCAACCAACCAACCAAAAACAAAAACCAAAACCACAAACAAACAAAACCAACAACAAACCTGTTGGTTTTATACACTGCATTTACAATGTTCATTTCTGAGCAAAGTTCAAAGGAAGAAGAAAAAAGGAAAGTACAGAATTCCTTAAGGGCTGCAGCCAAGGAATTGAAGGAGAACAGAGTTGTCGCAAAGGGAGAGGAACACAGGCTGATGCAAGGCAGGTTTGGGAGGCCAAGGATGGTACAGAGGAGAGGGCACTGCACCATCAAACTTTCTCTTTCAAACAAACAGTGACTCTTAAAGGGATGGTTGTGCTCACCAATCTGACCCTCTGTCTAACATGAACCAGAGAATTTCACCGTGTAATTCCACCATCAGATCCTGTAACTGACAGGTGAATTAGACCACATCTTTCCAAGAAGATCTGATGTTACTGGCCAATGTCACACAACTTTACATCCATCACTTTCTTCAAATGACTAAAGACTGCCCCAGCTGCAACCTGTACTTTTTCCATTTGACATTATGTGGTTTCAGCTTCCAATCACAGGCTCTTGTCATGACTTGACTCCTAGACTAAAGAACTTCATCCTGCCAGAAATCTTCTCTTGATGTAAGTACTTCCATATCATGAACAAAACACCTTTTATCTCCTTTTCAGAAAGATAAATAAATTGAGCTCCTTAAGTCTCTCAGTGTGAGGCAGGCTGTCCTAGCTTCAAATCACTCCATGGCTCTTCTCTGAATCATCTTCAAGTTTTCTGTTTCTTGTTGAAAAGTGGCCAGAACAGGATGAAATTACTCCAACGTCACCAATGCTGTACCAGGTTATAAATCCAGGAGTCATGTTAACTTTCCCAGTCACAGAATAGAAGTTCAGTTTCTGTGTGTCTTCCCTGAAGCTCCTCTATTCCAATGTGACTTCTGTCTTAATTCTTCACTTGTGCACAGACAAGAGACACATATTTCTAGTGACTGCATGTGGGTTATGCTGCTTCTTGGTCTGAATTCACAGTCTTGCCTGATGACACCCTTTCCCCAAAACTCAACTCTGTATCTCCATACTGACTTCAGTATGCCTGCAGGCACCTAGAACAAAGATAGGACAAAAATCCTACCTTTGAATGAAAGGTCCTGAAATCCAATGGAAAGATTCTGAATGTCTTGTCAACTTAGCTGGGTCAAGGGAGAGATGGAGAGGGGAATATTGGGGTTTCCATCACTACAGTCTGCTCAGACAAAATGTCCTTTGCCTCAGAACATATGGACTTCGGGCAGGAATTACTGGCTGAAATTCTATAGCTTGCTTGATATAGGGTATTATCACACTGAGGTAACAGCTGCTTTTAGTAACTATAAATCCACAACAGCGTGGGTTCATGTGGAACATCACGTGCTGTGAACTTTCTAACTTTTGGACTGATCTCGCACTGAAACCAACCATCCTCAGCTGAGAGTGCTTAACACCATGCAGAACTGGGTCAACGATGTGATGCTTTAAGTGGGTTTTGATCTTCAAATCTTTCAATAGATTTCTTGTTAAAAAGATGTATTTGGTCATCTCACAATTCAAAGACCCATATATATGTTAAGTAGCCTTTAAGACCCATTTTCTATACTCTAAATCAACTTCTCTGAAATTCTTCCAGGCTATTTTTAAATGTCTTCTAAGCTGCATCGATTATTGCACCAGAAGCCCTTCCCCATCACAAATCTGGATTCCAATATGAAAACAGAGGGAAAGATTTACAAGTTTACTTTAATACACCTCTTGCTCAGATATGACCCAAGACTTTACCATTGAGCCACTTGGAGTTGTACTGTGCTGTCCTAAGTGGGGGAACATTTCCAAGGCTGCGGTAAATAGCAGGATCCCGTCCAGAGAAATCAATTACAGTTGCAGCGTAGAGTTCTCCTCGCGATGTGATCACAGCTGTCGAGTTATGCCGGGGGTCGTACGGGCACCGAGCCACTCCATTAATTCTGTCAATGACTTTGCTAAGATTTCCTACCTGTATTTAAAAAGAAAGAGGTACAGAAAATTCAGTTTGCCCACAAGTACCTATGAGCAAAACCCTGATTTTTAAAAAAACAGGCAGCTATAAGAAAGTAACATCAGTGATGACTGTAAATTGATCTTTATATCCATCATTTGCCAACATAAGAAGTTGCGTCTGAGCCTCACTGATCTTACTGCTTTGTAAGAAGGGTAATTCCCCAGCCAATAAAGCCTGTAGGCCCCAACCCACTCACTGTAATCAGGTGCTCCTGCTGCTAGCACAGATTTCTAATCTTCCATAGACACCTCCTGAATGTATACTGGCATTAAAACATATGAAAATAAACATTGCTTTGGATCTGTTTCTGCCTCCTTTGAAGCCAAAAGGAGATTTGTCATTTTATTTTAAGGAAACATATACAAGTATTCAGCTCAGGAGGTGTTCACAGCTAAGCTTGTCTATATTCCCTATTTTCAACAGCATACACAAAGTTTACATGAGCAGCACTTTGTCCGGATCCAGCTCACTCATAAGTTTTTTGCTCCCCACCTACAGGTACACCCACTGCCCTAAAACAGCCCAAAGGGGCCCGAAGAACAAAACCAAAACAATTTCAGATCACCTACATTTGGAACACATTCTCTAATGCCACGGTGCCCTGCAAAATGACCGGCCTTTCCCAGCGCACATATCCAGCCCTCTCCATCACTGCATAAGAGGCAAAACATACCTGTCGACTGGAACACACTGGCGAAAAGGCATTGGTACCACAGGTAAAAACCTTCTTGCCATAAACAATTAGCACTCGGACATAGTTCTGGCACTCTTCCTGTAGGGACACAAGACAAGAGACAAAGCATTTTTGAAAAGGGGGCTGCAAGGCTATTTATTACATTTAAAAAATTACCCGTATTGTAGCTAGAATACAACTTTCTTAGCTCTAACTCAGACTGAGGTTTGTTGCATCAAGCAGCACACACCCGTGGGGGACTAGTGGTCTGAGCGAGCGAGCCCAATTTACTGCTATTTCTCTAATCATAGTCCTGTACAATCCCTGGATAGGGTGTTATCCATCAGGTTGACTCTGTATTAGCTACACAAGTGTCTCTCTCTGTGCTCTGCGTAGACAGGAGGAAGAATCCTCCCCTATTTTCTTGATGATATTTCTGACCTATTTCTCCCAGTAATGCTGCAGCTTTGAAAATGTCACCCAGGCACAAACTCCAGTGAAGGGCAGTGGGTCCATCTGCACTATAATGCACACCAGTGCCAGCAGGAAAACAGCAGGAACTTCTGTTTAATAGATCAGGCTGATCAGGAGAATCTCGTGCTTGAACAGGCTGTTACTTTCTGCCTCCCACAAGGATTATGCACTCGGGATTTTCCATGGTAGAAGGAGTTTCTCTTTCAGGCCAAGCCGGTGAGAAACAGTAAATCCTCACTTAGCTGCACGACCGCTTGCTGGCACAAATGGGCAACTCCCTCCACATGCCAATCCCCAAAGGTATGGCATTCCAGATGTCCCAGGTTAGAGTGAGGGTGGCAGCACAAGGCTGCAGTTGACTTTTTTCAGAAAATCCCTTTCATGTTGTTGGAGAGAAGCATAGTCATTCTCCAAACAGCTTTTCTTTCTCCCCACAGACTCGTATCCAGAGACCTGTGGACTGTGGATCAGGCTAACTGAGCATCTTTGGGGAGTTAAGCAATGGGGGAAGAGGAAGCCTCATAAGGCAAGGACTTTTTTAACAGTACACACAGGGAAAGGGAGATGCAAGGCTAGTGTGCAACTCCCACAAGGCAATGCAAGAGGCTTGAGAGCTGCCTGCCCCAAGGTTCATCTGAACAGCCCGATGAGAGATGTACAGCAAGCCTGGGACCATCCTGCGCGCCCTGGGCTCTGGGGCCACCTTGGAGGAAAGGATATGAGCAATGGCCAAACACTGGCACCCACGGGCTTCCAAGGGAAGAAGGTCTATTCTATTCTACTGTATGCAGAAAAGGAAACTTGTTCAAGAAGTAACAACCTCAGCTGGGTTTTCCTGGCTGCTTTGCTTTCCTCCCTCCAATAGATCATAATTTGCCGCTAAGCTGAGCCTGCAGCTGCAGACACCACTTCTCCTGCTGTAAGCAGCAATCACTCTGCGAGCTTCCTTGTCTCACAGCGCTCCACGCTGTCGATCATTTCCCTGCAGACTTCATTTGCAAGATTCAGCGGTGTAAAAACACTCCCTATCGTCTGGGAAGGCAGAGGCTTGCTTAGCTGGGTTATGTGCTATCTCCTTTCATTTGTTGTATGGAAATCAACTTGCTGAAGGATGGCGTTTAGCAAAACCCACCAGTGCTAACCACAGACAATCGACTGCATGGGCATGACATGTGAGGCTTGCTTTTCAGTGGAGGAGATGAGAAGGCCTGCACTTCAGAGCAAGCCCAGAAGCACTCGTCCAGCCCAGGCAGAGGCTACAGAGTGCCATGGAGCAGGTGATGCTGGTGTTGAGTCTCAGCAGGGGTATCAGGGATCACATACATAGAGCCTGGCACCTGAAAATGAGAGCTTGAATTCATAGCTGAATCAATGCAGTGCTTCTTATTTCAGGAGCAGATCAGTCACGGTGACTGTGCATCAGTCTATCAAATAGGACCTTGAGAAGCACTGTCCCATCTGCTGTGTGTTGAGAATAGAGATCTCATCGCTCAAAGGTCTCCCTGCCCTCTCCCATCATCGTTATATGGTGCTGCGAGTCCTGTTAGTTATTCCCTGCCCTAGAGATGTCTGCATTTCGTGAGTAGGCTAAGTAATTCCTCTTTCTGTAGAGCACATTCAATCCTGCATAATATTAGGACCACTATTTATTTAACAGCAAAGTACTAGAAATTCTTGAGGGTGTACATTAAAAAAAAAGGTATGAGCTTCTCTTCCAACAGGGCTCTGTTTTCAGAATGTGATTGATTTGGCATCTAACCTAGAATGCAGCTCTGCACCCAAATTTCACACAGTAAGAGAGTATCCATTTACTCCTCCTCCACGTCCACCTTTCTCTGCTTTGTGTGGAGTCTGAGCATGGCTTCTGATCCAAATCAGCCAATATCGTTTCTGTTGCTGGACCCTTTCCCGCCTAGGTACCTCAGTATATTCCCATCTAACATTCTGTTCTGCAGAAAGCTAAAATCCTAATTTGCAGAATTCTCTTTTTGCACAGAACTATATTACAGATAACAAACTTTGATTTCTATAAAAATCTTCCCAGCTGAGAAGAGAGCATACAAAAAGAATTTCTCTGCAAGGTCATGTGCTGGATGGTCTTCTGGAGTCTATTGGCAGTGATGCATCTGCTGCAGACTTTACTCCAAGGAGCAGTAGCCTGGGTTGATAAGGATGCTGGAAGCTGGTAAAATATTATGTTATTTTAGCTTAATTAAGCACAGTTTTATTTGTATTCATTCAGTCCAAAGCAGAAGTTATTTATTGAAACAGAGAAGAAACCATACTGAGCAAATATATCTGCTGTTGTCTGAACCTGCACCAGAATATTTAAATCTGTGACTTCCAGCCCATTCCCAACTGCGGTAGCAAAGAGCAAAAGAGCGCAGTCCGTATGGATGAGGCGTTAGACTGGAAACACTTGACAGGGAACTTGGGGAACTGGATGCACCAAGCCTATCAGTTAATGCTCCTGGAGGAAGAACAACAGTAACATACATGTTTTACTTACTGGTCTCAAAGCAGTGTATAAAGTTTTAAGTAATGTTCAGAAACAGATGGGCATTATCTGCCTGCCCTGTCCTCTCAGCTGGGTGAATCGAAACACAGGACTTGTCATGGTGACACACTGAGTCAGGGGAGATCCCAAAGGACAGTAGCAAATATCTTAACTATCAGACTCTACCTCTCCAGCCAGCCTGGCCCTGAGGAATACCATACTCATCTGTTATTTCTTATTGCAGTACCCACTGCTAGTCATGTCTGTCTATGAAAACCTCCAGCAAAAGCAAAGAAGAAAAGGAGTCACAGAAGTGTTCCAGCTCGCAGGGTTTTTCTCAAGATACTGCTGGTGAGATTTACATTAGATCTCCTTTCTACCCTGTTCTCAAAATAACTAGCAAGGAGCAGCCTCCTCTCTGTGTTCTTTAAATCAGCCTGGATTTGCTCTGAAAAATCATTCAACAGGCTCCTCTCTGCAACAATTCATAGCTGAGACAACCGGCTAGTAAAATGATCTCCCAAACCCCTACAGAAAATAGGAGCTATTTGGTGCAGGTTCTTCCATGTGGCTGGAAAACACTTGGCCAACAGAAGGCAAAATTCAGACAGGCTTTAATACAGTCAGAAAATCTGGCAAGCTTGAACCCGACTCTGTCCAGACAAGTCAGTATTTGGATCCTGCTCTCACACTGTGGAGCAGACAGTTAAATCTGTGTATGATCAGTCTGCAAGTCTCATCGCCAGAAGATATTATTGGGATCAAGAGATTAAGGATTTAAATAAAGGGGGAAGATTGGGTATTTATATGGTTAATGAGAATAACTTGGTTATATTAGTTGGGATTATTATTAAATATATGGCAGAGATGATAAAAACCCGTGGCTCACTGCCAGAGAGTTAAGGATATCTCCAATTTTCCTAAGAATTGCATGTCACCCACTTTGGGGTTCTTGCTCCTTCCTCAAAATTACTGGATAATGATCCCTTTTTTGAGATGAGGCCTTAAATTGAGCAGATATCACTCTTCTCCAGTCTAATGACCCTTGCTTTCCTGGAAAGGGAGAGTACATGACTTCTAATGCTTCACCCTGCAGGGCACAGGGTCTCGCAGTCACTAAGTGAATGAACTTCAGTGAAGTCCCTCCCTCCCTCCCAGACCCCTGCAGTTCAAACCTATCCTCATTTATCACAGTTTTTGCAAAATTTAGATTTAAATGTTTCTGTTTGTGAATGCTGTCATGTCCACAACTGTAGACAGGACCAGGCCTCTCTCTAGCTCATATGGAAGTCAGTCTGCTTTGAAAGCACATTTCAAACCTGAGAATGAAGAGTGGTGCCCTGTTACTCCCTTCATTCGTGTGGACAGATCAGCAAATGGAGGGTTGAACTACTGCCAGCTTTGGTTTGAGGTAAAATTTGGAAAGACATTTTCAGGATGCTGCGAATAAGCCAGCTGTAGGTGCTTCTTGAGTCGTTTCATCTGTCATCTCTGAACACTGGAGTTCTGAAATGTTATAAGCCCTTAATCTCATTGTACAGATGTATTTTTCTTTGAAAGCATAGCCATATATAGCCATTACTTAAATTGCCCTTTTACTTTGAATAAACCACTCAAGTCCTGCTTTCAGAGATCTCCTTTTTAATTCTTTCTTTTTTTAGACTAACACTAGACTAGACTAACATTGTAGATTAAAAACACATCTACGTGCTGTATGAGAAAAATAGCTATTTCAGATGGTTTGTTGTCCTCACAACAGACTCCTGAAGCATACCCTGCAGTACAGAGATTGGCCAGCAGAACTCCTTTCAACAACATTTTAAAGTGCAGCAAACATTTATCTGTTGCAGTTCATCCCAATTTGTTAAAAAATAATCAAGATCTAACATGTTCTCGAGCACTGTTATTAATGCGCTCTCAGATATCTATATTTATTTCTTTGGACAAACAATTCTATTAATCAGTTTAAGCCAATACCCAGACCAAGCTGTCTTTCTCCTTTGAGTGCAACAGATAGCAAAGAGAATTGCTAATGATTTTTCCAGCTAACTTTTCTTTAATGGACTTAAAATCAAATCCAGGGGCTGATTCTACATTGATACACTAGCAGAAGTACTAGGAATGTAGGTTCAGATCTCTAGGAACAATTACAAAGGGGGAAAAAATATCTGACAGTCTCCCAGCTATTTCTGTTTGCCCAGGGATTCATGTGATACCTGTCCTAGCTTAATGCCTATTATTTGTAGGTGGCGTGGAGATTCCCAGCTCCGCTAGATAACCAGAGGGCACATCCCCTGTGTGGCACAGAGCCTCTTGAAGGCTTGAAATAGCAGATTGCTCCATTAGCTCCAAACCTACTTAGGTGGGTTCTAGCCTAGGACTAGGATTTTCTTGTAACCTCCTGTTAATCATAAGACTCCTCAGTATCAGGACACCATACCAGAAAAGGAAGAAACTATACCAGCAATACAGTGGGACAACCAGCATCTGAATGCCTATCAGATGTTTCTCTTGGTTCTTTCTTGGTCCAGAAGTGTTATTAGTGCATCATCTTCTGCCTACACAAAGCTCTTAGGACAGCATGTAAGAGCCAGATCAATGCCATTTTCACAAAAGGTTTCCTTTCATTTTTTGAAATGACAGGGTGCTGCTTTTGGAAAGTTAACAAACATTTTGTGCTTAGACAGGAGAAAGACCAAAGTGCTCTTGTCTAGAAAGCCGCAGCTTTCCAAGCCAGGCAAAATTCTTAGATGTGGTGGATGTGGACTGTTGTGCAAAGAATAACCAATTACAATATAGAAGATGAGCAGCTCCTAATGAAATTAAACACAGCTCTTCTCCTTGTGCTCTATCCATCACCCATTTTAAATACAACCTCTGGGTGATACAATTTAGAAGATGAAAAGAAAGGCTTTTTTCTTCGCATTATCTCTCAGTGATGTGGATGTTTTGCAGGGGGCATTTTTTAGGTGGTGATCAGGATACATTTTACAAATGTTGCAAAAATAAGAATGATTAGTAGTGGAAGCCCGCATGGATCTCCAGAGACATGGCAAAACAAGCATATGCAATTCTTTCAGGAAACCACAAGTTTTGGTTGATAAACATGACATAAATGAAAAAGCCTTTTCTGAGATGTTTGTTTTAACACCACATGACATATTGTAGAGAGTTAATTTTAAAATCAGGTTCAAGAACATATACATTAATGGATTAAAATCTGATAAATAACTGGACTGAAGAAAGTCCTCAGAGTGAAATAATTCACAAACTTGCTACTCTAGCAGGGTCCCAGATGGCGTGGTACTAGCTCAGTATCAACATTTTTCTTAGCATACATTTGTGGATAACCCAAATATTACAAAAATAGCAATTACCAGTGAAGTCAAAATCTCACTATATATATAGTGATATATGCTAGGCTGGTGAGCTGGACCCAACAAACAAAATAAATTTTTGTAAGATATTATGCATGAAAGAGCAAGGAACAAAAGGGCTCTATGTACAGACTGGGAGATTACATCCCAAGAGTAGCAACTTTGAAAAGGATTCAGTGGTCACAGTGGCCAGGCAATTTTGCTTGATCTTCTACGGCAGAAGAGCTTATGAAACTGTCAGGTATATGAACAAAGGAGGGTGAAAAAGAGTTGGAAGACTGTTCTAATCACACTCACGCATTAGAGAGATTGACAAGGGAACACGGGTAAAAAATTGGAGTGTACAGAAAACAGACACAAAAAAATATTCAAGGGCAGTAGAAAAATGAGTTGGAGAAAGAGGCTTGGAGAACTCAGCTTTTTTACTTTATAAGAAGACCTAAGTACTGATTTGATAAAAGCTAATAAGTGCCTTTGCAAAAAATACATATTGGTAACTAAAGGGCTCTTTAATCTAGTAGAGAAGGGCAAAATGAGACCCAGCCACTCAAAACTGCAGTCAGATCCCCAAAGAGGAAATAAAGTACATGTTGTTAATAGGGAAGGTGATCTGCCATTAGAACAAGCCAGCAAAGTACACAGTCATCCCATTTGCTTCAGGCCTTCAGTTCAAAACTTTTTGCCTTCCTCAAAAAGGTACAGCAGCCAAACACAAGTTACTGAGCTTCATTGAGGGTGAGTGACTTGCACCCTCAGCAAGTTTGCTGATGACACCAAGCTCGGTGGCATGGTCAACACGCTGGAGAGAAGAAATGTGAGGAATGAGAGGGACCTGGACAAGCTCGAGAGGTGGGCTAGTGTAAACCACATGAAGTTCAACCAAGCCAAGTGCAGTGTCCTGCACCTGGGACGTGGCAATCCCAGGCACAAATACAGGTTGGGCAATGAATGGCTGGAAAGCAGCCCTGAGGAGAAGGACTTGGGAGTGCTCATGGATGAGAAGCTCAACACGAGCTGGCAGTGCACGCTGGCAGCCCAGAAAGCCAACTGCATCCTGGGCTGCANAAGGCCAGGCTGGATGGGGCTTTGAGCAACCTGGTCAAGTGGGAGGTGTTCCTGCCCATGGCATGGGGTTGGAACTTGGTGATCTTGAAGGTCCCTTGCAACTCTAACCATTCTATGATTCAGGAATTAGCAGGTGAAATTTGTGGCCAGAGTGGCACAGAAGAAATGACCCAATGATACCTTCTAACCTCAAATCTGGGACCTAGATTACTCATCTGGATTTTCTTTGGCCAACGGGTACTCAAATGTGAAGTAAACATCATGTCCTGGTAATTATCCTTCTGTGATATGTTTATTTGTATTATATTCTTGCAATTTTTATTTTTCTTATGCTAAAGCTCTAAGCATTCTAGAAGATCTTTTCTAAGTAGCAGGAAAAACGTGATTTAGATACTCAAGAATGAAGGGGGAAAAAAGTGTTTTAATACACATGCTAGCTTTGAAAACCTCAGCCTAAAATACATACATTATTAAATCAGCAAGGAAAATGGACCAGTCATATAACTTACTCACACTACACTGTGAATTAATGTAAGAGCCAAAGGTCCTCCTTATTTCTAGGCTCCATCACCACATATCTAAGTGCCTGACAATCCATAACATATTTATCATGAAATCATCTGTGGTCGGTAAAAAAGTGCCATAAGTCGTGTTTTGACAAAGCAGAGCTGAGACAGACAGAGCTCTAGATCTTGTCCCACCATTGCAACATTCACAGTACTGCTGCCCTCACTTGCTGCATTTACCCAACTAAGGGCAGTCCAAGGTTGGACTTCTTAGCTGGAGTAGAGCACTTCATCAGCTGGCAGGCTAAACTTGGTAATTTTGGAGCTACCACTAAGTCATTTCACAGCTGTGTAACAAACAAGGACTGTGTAGACTCCCCAAGAAGGACTCAGCCATGGACACACAGGTAGATACAGACTTGGGGGATCTGAGTTTACTTAGTTATGATGGAATCTTTCTGCCTTTGTTTGTCAGACTCTTAGTAAACACCTCTGTTTGCCATTAATTATATGTCAAGAAGTGTCTAAAAGTCTGCTTAATTATTGTTCCTCAGAACTTCACACCCATGGCCATGGTGCCCACCAAACAATTTCAAGCCCTGGATCACAGTCAGCACAAACTCAGCTGTTCAGAGCATTATCCTCATAAAGGTTTTGGCAAACTCTTTGCAGTATGAGGAGGCAGCAGCAGTGAAGATACTCAGACCATTGTTTTTTTTTATCATGACAGTAAAAAAGATAAATTTAAATTATCCCCAGAATTTGTTCAGTCAAATACATGGTTTTCCTTAGAGGTTGACAAAATAATTCTGGGTTATAAATTGAAATTCTTTGTGAACAATAGAATACAGTTTAAATCTCACAAACTTTACAATGGGAGAAAAGATCAAAATCCTTTCTTTACATATTTTAAAGTAAAAAGACTAAAAATTCAAAAATTCCTTATGTCTTGGGTTTTGGAGTTTTTTAATTTTGTCCAACTTCTATTTAGTTGTTCTTCTACTGGCTGGCCATGTTTGGTGTTCACCTAACCCAGCCCATTTGGCCTCTATGGATGTTTTCCTGCATAATGTAGACTCTACATGAAACCCTAATAGATGTTCTAGGACATCCATGATCCTATTCTCCACAGCTACATGAAGCAAATAGTTGCCCATCTAGTGAGATTCATATGAATCTCTAGAGAGATCTCATATGTATGCAAGTTAATAAAGTAATCTTATAAAGTTTGTTATATAAAATGAAGGTGGTCAATGGAAGATCATGCAATCCTGTGTTTAAAGCACTGAACTGGAACTTGGCCAAATTCCAGCATTTTGGGCCAGCCACGCAATCACTCTCTGCTTGACTGTCCATGTGTAAGCAAAGATCGTGCTTATCCTCTCTTATCCTTTGGCCAACTCCTTTGGTTTAGACAGAACTCATTGCCATGTAATTTTAGGGACAGACAATATAACAACCTCTCAGTTGAGGTCTGAAGATTTTTAAACAGTACCAATACCACGTTTGAAAAAATTACAATATTTTTCGCTTTTATATACATGGTTTTGTTTTAGCTTCCCAGAAAAGGAGCAGAAAGGACCTGTGCTTGGATTAGAAATGCCATCAAACTCTGGACTTCTGAGACAGCGTGTCTTGGTTCAAGCAATGCTTGCTTTAAACAGCATTTTAGCAGACTGCACCTGCCTTCAAAGCAGCTTTGTGAAATTCCACCCAAACAGTGCGGTTCTTCTAGCAGTGTGCTAGCAGATTCAGTTCTCATGTTCAAGTGAATTATACAAAGACGAACTCTTGCAAACAAGCATTGAAGCCTACATGGCCAAATGCCAGCAGCTCACTGCTGAGTACCAAGAATAAGCCAACTTGCCCAGCCTCAGACCTCACTGCGAGATGTTACCCCTGGCTTGGCACCACTCTGCTCCTTGATGTGTCGCAAATTGTGTCCTCTCCAGCAGTGAAATCACCTTTAAATTTCATGCAGAGCAAGTCTAATAACTTGGACAGGGGGCCTTTGAAATGGCTTGCTCTGTGGTGCTTATACACTTGTGGTGGTAGATCTAAAATGCTCCAAATTTACAACCTCAAGCTGGTGTCATATGCTCCCTGTGTGCATTTCACATGATGTAAATGAATTTACTCATAGCATCGTTGTAACAAAGCAAAACTTACCTCTGTTTTCCCTTTACTTTGACAGGACCTCCTGGTGTCTTCATCTGAACCCCATGCTGTTGCCTGAGAAACCAAAATGCACAAGTCACATGACAATGCCACCAACCACCATGTCCGGAGACTCCCAAAACAAGAGCAAGTATCTCCAGCCAATTTGCATAGCCCAATTTAAAAGCAGCATTGTGACGGTAAACATGTATCTCGCTCCCACTGTGCTCACAGTGCACGCAAATGATAAATAGATGAGAAGTCCAGTGGCAGAAGCAACTGGAATGTAAACAGAGGACAGACTTTAATTTACATGTAAATACAACTCCTGATCATCATTCAACTGGAAGGTCCAAGACTTAAGCTCCACACGCCGAGCCATCACCTTTTTTCAAAGAGGATAGTGCTGTACAAACACACCAGCTTTCATCACCAAAACGAAAACCTTCCCTACAGCAAAGTTTGCACAAACCTGATGGTCTCCTTAAAGTTACCCACAAGATTATCATCTTCTAAATAATCC
This sequence comes from Thinocorus orbignyianus, assembly GCA_013400375.1. Lineage (NCBI taxonomy): Eukaryota > Metazoa > Chordata > Aves > Ciconiiformes > Thinocoridae > Thinocorus > Thinocorus orbignyianus. Next base: position 1,552,476 of record VXBW01003924.1, on the reverse strand, counting down.
TGCAGTGAAGTGAGCTGGATCAAACAACAACTGGGAGCTGACAGGCGAAACCCAGAGGGATAGGAAGTGGGAAGAAAGGTTGGATGGTGATTTGTGATGCCAGATAAGTGGGGTCAGATCCTGAAGTGGAGTAAAACACATTAGGGCTGGGGGCACTATTGACCAGAGGTCAAGAGCACGTGGCATTGCCAGTCAGCTCAGACTGACTGCTTCGGGGTGCCCCCTTTTTCACAAGAAAAGTCCAGACCAGCAAAGCTGCATTAGAGAGAACTTTTAGATTTAAAATATTCAGCAACAAACCCAACCATTCAATGCCCTCTGCAATTTTCTTCCCTTCAGCACTTTTTGAAAATTGTGCTAACAAATTCAAGCAGGTATTGTTAGCTGGAGGTGAAAATACATATAAACACCCATAGTATACATAATACATCATCCTGAGTACAAGAGAAATAGCTCTGTTACATAGAGAAAGGCCAGACTCACAAAGTTCAGATACAGATCCAAAGCTCCCCTGAAAGAGCCAGGATTTCTTTTTTCCCCTCAGTCCATTACCAATGCAGGAAATGGCTTCAAAGTTCAGTCCAGATCTGAACTCTTCTTGAACCTTCTCACTGCAGCCAATATATTTTTTTAAGCTCTGGGTTTCCACAGAAATTGTCCCCTTGACACATGATAAATCCTGCTTTTTGCAGGAGAAAGATGGGAGACCACTAAGAAGAGGGAATCCATTTTCCCACCCTCAGGTCCATGAAGACACTTGCTCAGAACTGCAAGAAATGTCACCATCCAGAAAATGCACTTATACATGACACCAGGGGAAAGGATATCTCTACCTCACACTGAATATTCAGTTCAATTTGGTTTGAAGTAAGACTTTGTGAGCAGATGCAAATATCTGGTGGGAGAAGGGAAGAGCACAGATCTTTCTCTGGGAGTCACTTGGGAAATACCTCCCATGTACTGCAGTCCAATCCAGGCTGAAGGCCAAAAGCTTGTGCCTCAGAAGTGTTTTTGTGAGAGCTGGGGTAAGTCCTCGCTGGAAAGGATCATTTAGCCATATCCAGAGAGGGGATACGTCACTGGATGAGAGAGTTCATGTTAATAAGCCATCACAGGAGAGCAAGGAATTTCAACTGGTAATTCCCAGGAGCCCTTGACATCTGCAAAGCCACTGCGCAGCAGCATTGTGCCCTGAATCTAGCCCATATTCACCTAATGACAGAATCCTTGCACTTTGGATCTATTTTTGATAACCTTAATACAAAACTAACTAAATTAATAAAATCCAGAAAAGAGCTGATTAGGTGGCTCTTCTTCTCATTTGTAAAACAGAGAGTGCGCTCCATTATACATCCCAGTTTACCTTAACAGTGCTTGACAGGACAAAATGAAAACAAAAATCACCGGTTACTTCAGCAATCAGTGCTGCTTCTCTGCAAATGCTCTGGGTCTTCTGGGATTGTAGCAACGCAATAGAGAAGAATTTAGCCTCCTAGGGGACACCTAGCTCTTCCTGCCAGACACCTGCACTGCACAGCTTTGAGGCAAGTTGAAAACATAGCTCATGTCAGAGCACTGGCCCCCTCCAGCTATGTTCCCAGTGCCTCACTGTTTGCTTTTATTAGGCAACATTGCCCTTCAGCTTTCTGAAGCACTACCTTGATGAGTCTAGTGATAACAGAAGTTCTTGGCGATGGCCTGAATTATAGGAACATGTTGTTTGTGACTGCACCATTAGTCAGGGTGTACTTCATTAGAGCTAAGAGGATAATTAAGCAATATAGCAATCCAGAGCATGTTTTACAAGTCCCACACACACCTTTGGTGGGACAGGAAGGAGCTAGTTTGAGGGCTGAGTAACTCCAATGACCTCTAGTGACTCAAAGAAAATATTCATGACCCTACAAAGCAGAACATTTTGTCAATAATAAAAATATAATTGCAAAGCCAAGGACCTAATGTGTGTTTAAATAATTGTACTACAAGGTATGAGTATGCACCAGTCAAATGACCTACAGCTTAGACAAGTCCTTCAGATGGGCTCCCAGGAGCCCACACATATCTACAGTCATGGCCTTTGGGTTGGACCTGGTAAGAGGTTCTGGACAGGGTCAGACCTCTGAGCTTGGAGCTTTCACATGAGCTTCCCAGCACTGTTTGGTTTCTTTACTTGACGGATCAGCTGTGTTTTCAGATCAAAACATCCCACTCTTGTCATCTCTGTTGTCTTGGGCTTCTCTGTGCAAACTCCCTTTGTAATGCTAGTGCTCTACTTCCTGCATCCTACTAATGTGACCAACCCACGCCCCTCCTTCCCAGATGAAATTTTCTTCCTCTGTCTTAGATTCATTTCGCCCCAGTATCAAACTACATCCTGGACATTTGACAAAGAAGCCTTCAGAAACATCTCTCTCTTCTGGAATACATCTGCATGTACCCATAAGTTTCTTAGTGAGGCAGACACCTACTTAACACTTACCTAACACTCCAGCACTGTAAGGCATGCTTTGGACTTTGCCTACTTTTACCTGATCATAGTGCTTCTCAATAGCCAGCCTCTTGCATGCTGACTTAGGTGCCTCCCCTCCCTTTCCTCCTCTACCTCAAAATAAACCAAATTAATACTATTTCTTTTTACTGCTGAAAGCTGCCTCTGCACACTTGGATGAGGTACAAACTGTATCCACCAGAAGTTTTTGGTCATTTATTTGGGTCATCATCCTCAATTTATCACTGATTTTCTCCGTTGTCTGAGACATTCAAGTTTCCCAGCTCCAGAAAACACATCTGGGATTATTTCTGTACCTCCTGTTACACATATCAGTCAAAAACAGCAGAGTAGACACCTCTGGAACTATGTGGCAATAAAACAACTTTCATGGCATGGTTCACGGAAAACAGAGCCTGGATGAAGATGTGACAAATCTGTGAGCGAGGCAAAATGCAAACACAGGACAGTATGCACTTTTTCCTAGCTGCTTCCCTACGTGCCATTTGCCTAAACAGCCAAGCAAATACTTTTCTTAGGCTGTCAGGATGTCAGCGATTCCTTCCCTTACAGCCTTACCAAGAGCACTCCAGCTCTTCATGCTACCTCCTTACACGTCCTCCAGGATCTCTTCCCTCATGCATTTCCAGTGTTCCCAGCCGCTTTGAGGACTTTCTCTACAACCACATGGCCCATGTGCAGAATGGGGGAACACCAGATTTGTATGCTGTACAGAAACAACCAGCTCAGGGCTGTGGCTGCTGTGTGACAAGCAGGACTGCTAAGCCACCTACATGGACAGGCATGAGAGTACTGGCAACTTTGTCCCTGAACTGAAAATGCAATGAAATGCACCTTCCTGCATTCTATTTGCAGGGATACCTTCTTCTTCACACCTCTATTTCTATTCTTCAGTCCTATGCAGGCAGATTTTCTCAATTAAAAAAAAAGGGGGGGTGGGGGCAGGAGAGTACTGTGTTATTTCTGCATCTTTAGGAAGTCACATGAAGGAGAAAAATCACAGGAGAAAAAGTCAAATAGCTCATGTAACACTATTCAACTAGAAATTAACAGAAACGGGCCACAATAGCTGAGTTCAGTGCATATCAGAATATTCAAATGTCACACTCCAAAACAGAAAGAAAGAGTTAATGTCTTTTCTAATAAATTACAAGCACCACAGTTTGCTCCCAGTTCAGGCTGCAGATCAACAGGGCTCTAGAAATTCTAGCTCATCATATGCTGTCAAATCAGTTATTCAGCATGCACTGCTGAGAGAAGCTTTCTAGATACATTTATTTAATTACCTGCACATCCTAGTGCTGGCATACAAAGTACCTGCCTGTCACTAGTAAGTCCTGTTATCACTAGTTATGTGCATCCTCAAATGCTGATGTGAAAATCTCTTTGACTTCTATGGACCAGCTTTTACGTTCAGGCCAGCAATTTATAATTACTTCAAACACCACATATGAATTTAATAGATTAAGCATACACTAATCCCTGAACTGTACCTGTACAACAGAGGCTGCAGGTTTTTGTGCAAAATCAGAACAGTGCTTTAAAACTGGAAAGTGAAGACTAGAAGAGAAAGGGTTACATGCATATTTATTGGGTAAATTAAACCTGTTCTTAATTTCTAAAATCTTTTATTACAAACCTATCCATCTGTTACCAATTTCACTTCCATTAAATAACTATTTTATGCAAGCTACTGGCAGCCTTGCACGCCTGCAGACAGACCCAGAATCACGTTGTTCTCTTCTATTACGGGAAGGAAAGTGTAATACAAAAATGTACATTGTGTATGTTTGGAAGGAGACAAAAAAAACCAAGTACGAACTTCCTGCAAAAAAACCCAGGGACTGATTCTGTGAGATTCCCAGCATTTCCTAAAAGGTATTGAGTTCCTCAGGTTTCTACCAATGTCAGCAGAAGCAGCACCTTGTGTCCCAGGCTTGGGTCTACAGGGATGGCTAATGGCAGGAGCTTCCATTTCCATCTTCCCTCTGCAGTGCCCACGGGAGACTTCTCAATCCGCCCACAGAGCAGGAGGTGATTCTGGTTGCCCGCTGGTGCTGTGCAGGGCACCCTGAGCAGAGCCTGCCAGTCACATCACCCTTTGCTGAGTTATGCATGAGGAGGGAGGGCAGGAGTTGTTGTGATGTGACAGTTATTGTTCACTAGAGACCTGAGCTGGCAGAGCTATTTCTTTCCCTGTGTATTTATTTACATCTTCCTTTCCACTAACTGTACAAGGCACTAGTATGTTCAGAGAAATGTAACTCTGGGAAAAAAAAGAAAAAAAAAGATATGCTTTGAAGGCAGCTTCTTGGATTCCTTATGCCGGCCCAGAATCTCTTGATTTCTTATTTACATTTACAAAATTTTTTTGGATCAGCTCATTTCACAGCAAGGTATGGAAACTTTTCTCCAAGTCTGGGAAGAGAGGGACATGGAGGGATCACGTTTCGGCACTGCATTTAATATCTGTCAACTTTAATAGAAATAAACCCCATGTTTACATACCCTATCAGACCAGTTTAGCTTAAGGACTTTGGTAAATTGGGGTGCAGACCAAGTCCTCACCCAGTGGTTGCCTGGAGGCCAGTTCATTCCTCCACAAGTTGTCAGCCTCAGTCTTTTCATCCATACTGATTAACAAATTTCAGACCCCTAAAATACCACCTATAGATTCTTTCTGATAATGACAAATCCATTCCATAAGTTTATTTCTATGTTTCTATATACTTTGCGGTCTCTACGCAAGATAGCACCAGTGTAAGTCCACCCTTCCCTGGGCAAATTCTACAGCATCTAATAGTAATTGGTATGTGCTGGGTCTTACAACACATAGAGGAAAAGGAATCTTTGAAAGAAGTTCTATAAACTGGATCCAGAAAATCCATGAAACGGTTCTTGTTAGACTTACGTTTCTATGATGGTTACTGTAAAAACATTTCTACAACATTTTAGCTATTTCTTCCCTATTTAATCCTCCAGGACTTCTCCATAAAGACTTGCATCCTTAGTCTAAAAGTGGAAAGTTAAATTCCCTTTTTGAAGAATTGGCTTTTGTCTCTGGGAGACAGGGCACATTTACAGTGCTCTATAAATAATAACTTGGGAAAATCTAACTTCTCAATAATAAAGCACAGTAGCTTAATACCCTAGAGGCCATTTCTGAAGTTCCAACACTGGTAATTCATTAAAACCGTGATAAACATGTCTGATAAACAGATAACTAATACCGAAAGAGCATAACACCAAGCTGCAATAAATAGTTCTGCTACATAGTGCAGTATAAAAAATCACAGATCACTGCTGAGCGCAGTGCCAGGCATGAGGAACGATCACAGCACTCAGTCAATTCATCGCAAGGAGGGGAAAGGGCTTGGATGAAGGGAATTGCTTTGTGTTTTATCAAATTATAAATTGATTTCCCTTAAGTGATCTCAGATCCTTCGAGATGTGGTAATACATGAGCTGCTTGCTTCTTTTAAACTAAACATACCCGTAGTGCCTATCAACAGATGGCCCAGTCGTATGGCTCTTCTGGAGTGGCTGGACAGTAAGTCGGCAGGCAAAGACCTCAAAATATAACACTTAGAAGACAGAGGCTGGCAAACATGCAAAAAAAAAAAAAAAAAGGAATAAAAAAGAATAATCTAGTAGTGGGTTCCAGTTCTCATAACTTTAATCTTTGAATCAGACCTTCTCTCCATAAACAAAGTCAGTCTCTTACTATACTGGGACTGATTTTGGCCTGCCATTTGTTGGCTGCTGAATCCATCGCGCACTGTTCAGGGCAGAGGTGGATACTACATACTAGCATAGTAAGGATGGAAGCAGAAAGAAGGACTTTCTCATTTGAGGAATGGATCTTTAACTCACCTCCAAATAATATCGTCTTTGGATATTCATGTTCCTCTACCTCACAAACTCTTATCACATCCTTCCAAAGAGAATTGCAATAGTTAGAAGGAAGTTCCTCTGCTGTGGCTCACCTACTGTACAAAAATTACATAAATGGTGTACATCTGCACCCACTAGTCAGGGAGGAGAGTTTCCAGGAGATCTGATTACATTCTTTTTTGGGGGGGTTTATTCTTAAGCCTCAATGACTTAGAGCAGAGACTGTCCTACCACCTTATGTTTCCAGGCTGTGTGCATGGACAGACGGAGCATCACTGTAACACCCAGCAGAGCAGGGCCTCCAGTATGGGAGCTCCACTTTCTCTGACCAAGTTATCCCAGCCCAGTGAGCTACTGTACATCAGCTAAGCTACGGTAACCCACTCTGCTCATGGTTCTGTCTCACTCAGATGCAAAGTAAAATACTTGTTTAAATGCTTCAGTCTTCCTCCTGCGCAGAGAGCATATCCCAGTAACACAGCTCTGCGGCGCCCAGTAAGCTCCTGTACCTCTGTTGCGTGTGCCTACAGACACAACCTGTTATCAACTGCATAAGTTACCAACTCCTTTTCCAGGAAAAGTTTTCAGGTGTGTGGAGTTCTTCTTGGATGGTCAGTGCTACTGATTTTCTCTCTTTCACAGCTTCAAAATCTCCAGTTATTTACTTGTATTATAGGAGCACGTAGAGGCATGAACTGAGATTGTGACCCCGTATTTCTAGGCAATATACAAACATGCTGTAGGAGAAAATTTCTGCCTGAGAGCACTTACAAGCCAAACAGAAAACACAGGCACATGGGAGGAAAGGAAAACCAGAAGCACAGAGAGGTCAACTGACTAGGAAAAGCCACTGAGCATGTCAGAGGCAGAGATGAGCACTGAACTTTGCTCTATTGAGGACTTAAAAACTTTTCTGTCTAGCACAAAGCGAATTCTTAGACAGAGGGTTTTTTTGCTAGCACCACAAAATGCATCCACTGAATCAGTGCTGCACAGAGGGAGCAGATTTGGAGAGTAGAAAAACAGGAAAGATGCCACGCATCCTGTCCTCTTTCTGACATCTTCACCCAAGGCCAGAGACTAAGGTGTAAAAAACATTTATTCTGCAAAAGATTCCATGGAACAAGATGCCGGCAGCACATCAGTCATTCTCCCCTCTCCGCAGTGTCAGGTAGGAATTTACAACTCTACACGATGCATTTCCTTATCTGAAAAGGGCATTATATGATCTTAACAATTCATGGTTTCTACAGTGTACCCAAATGGAAAATACTGTACAAGTATGAAGTTTTGTTACTAAAGACAATTGGCTAAAGTTTTAGTAAAGAACATTTGATACTAAGTGCTAAAATTAAAGCAGTGTTTTCTAAGATAAACAATACATATAGGTAGTCCCATACAGGCTATAACCTGTACTTTCCAGCTCTTTGGGAATTTTAGCGCACAAAGGACAGCTTATAAGGGAGCAGCCAGCTCAACCTTGAGGAGGTACTGTCAAATTAAAATTCATATCTGAAGCAAGCAGATTGACTTGCCAGGGCTTTAAGCGTACTTTCAGTAACCCTGGTGTAAAACATTTGTAACTTGAAGCTGAATTACCCACAGTGGAGAATCTGAGCTTTTTTTGTACAATGGAACTTTCTTTGTCATTCATATTTGCAGCTTTTGTAGTGCCTGAGCCTCCTTCACAGGTCCCTCAGTGCAAGTCTGTGTAGGTATAGCCTTGCCAAAATGCATTATAAGAAAAGCGCAATAAAATAGAAGGCATTAGACAGCAGTGAATGACAGAGGACAGAGACAATGGAATATAACCATGCAATGGGGAGTGGTCTTGGCTCACCAGGTTTTGGTAACCAGAAGAGTTTTAGTATACCAAGGATGGGATTCTTCCAAGACAGAAAGAGGACACATGGGAGAAAGAAAGAGGAGACAAGGGGAAGAGAGACGCTGGCTTCATGGGCTGATTCAAAGTGGGGTGAGCCTCTTATGGGAAGCGATAAGCAGGTCTGTGAAAGACCTTTAAAACTAATACAAGCTCTAATTGATTAAATTAGATATTAGGAAGAAATTCTTTCCTGTGAGGGTGGTGAGGCACTGGAACAGGTTGCCCAGAGAAGTTGTGGCTGCCCCATCCCTGGAAGTGTTTGAGACCAGGCTGGATGGGGCTTTGAGCAGCCTGGTCTATTGGGAGATGTCCCTGCCCATGGCAGGGGGTTGGAACTTGATGATCTTTAAGGTCCCTCTCTAACCATTCTATGTTTCTATGATTCTAATGTAATGCCCGAGAGGGTAATTAGTGGAAGGGTGTGGGGACCGTGGTGATCCAGCAACACAAGGAGGTACGGATGTAATGCTTTACTTGAACAGAAGGGCTTATGGAAGCCAGGAATGATGCCCAGATTACAGGTTTTAGCAACAGATCGGATTGCAGTGCTGTCCGTAAGGGTAAAGAAAGAAAGAGTACACACTCTGCTGTGGCTATATGCTGAGTTTAGACTGACAGCTACGTATTTATGCAGCAATTTTAGTTGAACATGCCAACATGTTAATTCAGAAGTACAGCTCTGAAGAAGGGCGATAAAGATGGCACTGGATTTGTTTCCCCTACCTAGTGTTTGTATTTTTATCATTCTATATAAATAAAAATGTCAGTCTGCGACAATGGTTTCATTTTGCTGATGTTCTGCTTCATTTTGCTTGAAAGTACTTAACACTGCCATGATTTAGTTGTGAGTACTAGATGAGAATGCTTATCTTTTTTTTGAAGACAACTTAATCTATTGGATATTTCCATTGCTTTCAAGCATGCAAAAGCACGGACAGGGCCAAACGCAAATTGATAGCCTTAGTTAACTCAGACATTTGACAGCTCTCACCTGTAGCCAGTTTAGAATGAATGGCAACATCCAGAACTGGAGAACAGCACAGGAGACGTTAGGGAAGGATGGCTTATAGTGTTTCCTATTACTGAAGATCAAAAGCATACAGAAACTGAGACAAGACTTTCAGCGTACTGGGTTATTAAGAGCCACAGCGGAATTTGGTTTCTTGTCATGTCACATGCAGTTTATAGCTTATGACAACAAACATTTACTAAATGTACTGGAGATTACAGAGACATAAGATTATATGATAAATCAATAACATAACTAAATAAAGAGGTTAAAGTACACTCAGTCAAAATTATTAAAGACAAATTCCACTGCAGTCAAGCACGGCCAATGCATGTGCAGCTGTGGTTGATGCTGGCCAGGTGGGCACCACACAGCACTATTTCTCACACCACCAGCACTGCATATTCTGTAAATAACAGGTTTTGTCGTGGTTTTGTGGTCTTTTTCCTTCAGTTGCTAGAAACAAGGTACAACAAGCTATTTCTAAGAAGTGAGCCAACGAACAGAGTCACAGCAATGGTCACCCTTGATAAAGTGGGGGCAATTCTTCCTTCGAGGCCCCTCTACCGCCAAAAGATGTCCATCTCCACCCCTTTATGTTCTTTGGCAGAGTCACCATTCAGAACTAAATCCCTCCTTCCTCTTTGTGGGCTCCACTGATGGATGTGACAAGACTTCTAAGCAGCCTACTCTCACTGTTTTGCACAATGATTTCTGGAGTAGGAGGTTCAAAAACCCTTCCAATGGACCAGCCCATATTCAGTACAAAATCAATTTACCATGGCTTTAGTCCTTTTTGTACTTCAGCATCAAGCAAGGCATTTTATTCTCCTCCATTTTTCTACTTTGGATTTCCTTGCCATTGTGCCCCTTTGAAGCTCACTGCTATGCAGAGATGTTAAGGGTTCTCCACTATACATTTTTTTGTGTTCCCTCCCCCCCAGCTTCTAAGCCAGACTGGACAAATCCTGCACAGTCATCTGAGTGCATTTTTGCGCACCCACATTAAGAATTCAGCTATGAAAAGCAATCTTCCTATATATGCTTCAAACCGAAAATATAATCACTGAAGCACATGTGAAACCTCTGTGTATTGTCAGCTTTCTAAAGTGGGGAAGTCTTGCATTCTTTCTTCCTCTCAGTTTACATCACTGAACATTCCTGTTCAGCTTTGATTTCTTTGCTTTGAGAAGGAGCTAAAATAAGTTTGAGGAAATGCCCAATTTGGACCTGATTCTCCCAACAATTAGGCTCAGATTCAGGAATCAAAATCAGCACATCTTGCAGTATTAAAGAAACTAATGAAGAACTCGAGATGGCATTTTCACTGTTCTGTACCTCCTGTTTTTCTTTAGAGAAAACACATCTATTGCACTAGGGGAGTGGGGATAATACTCTTTCAGATGACAAACACTGCAATATATTCTCATTAAAACTGTGTATGGGGTTGAATATGGTTTAAGCCCTGTCTTGGCTTGGAAAAAAAGGGGAAGTGTGCAATTAAACAGACAAATGTGCAAGTGATTCAATTTATCCTAGCAACATTTTTTTTTCTTATTGTGCTCTTAAGCTTGGTGTAGTACAACCAAAAGGGAAAAAAAGCTAGGGAAATCTTCAATTATGTGAAAGATGTATTATTGAAAGCAAACAAAAGCTTTAAGATCACTTTAATTAGCCAAGACCAGTTTCATGCAAGCCAGAGAGACTGAGAAAGTTTTGCAAGGCAGGCTGAAAACAGAGATCCCGCCTGAGCCTGTCTGTGCTATGGGAACTTAAGTGAAACCAGATTCTCCATTTCTGCTCTTCCGCGTTTTAAAGTAATAGTTTTTCAGTTTTGAGAATATGGACAAAATATTCTAAATCCTCAACTAAAGAGCAGCCTTTGTAGTTTCCCTATTAGTTCACCAGATGTATGCCTGAATTTCCATTTGTTTTGCAGACCAGGATCCAGCCTCCTGTCCTAGAGACCAGGTTTTGACACGTACTGTGGAAGCACATGGAATACTCCGCTGCACTCTGCTTAACATTAAATAGCAATTCTTGCCCCAGTGAGACTGAATCCTAGGGTTAAGGTGAAAGACAACACGTGGCTGCAAAAAAACAGGCAGAAAGAACAAGGGGAAGCAGCAAGATGACTGATATTTGCAATCAGGGAGTACACATGGTGGACAAGCAAGTGTGGTACAAGCTTCCCAGGAAAGCTTTTGGCAACACACCTAGATTTTGACCTTTAGACTCTCTAGTTTCTCTGGGGTTTGGTGCTCAGCATCACAAACTGTCAGAAAATGTCATTTCTGATAAAACACTAACAACCAAGAATAAGTAGGACCTTTCAGACCTTACCAGGCTGGGCTGGAAGAGGAAGTCAGTGATGAAAAGTCCCCCATGTTTCATAAAACAGATTTTGGTGGGTTGTGGGGTTTTTTTTGCATTGTTCTATAGCAACACTGTGCATTACATATCTGCTTTCCTCTGCCAGGTGCCTAACGCTCTTGATAAGCTAATTACAGCCTTCTGCTTATTTCATGTCAAGTTTAACTCCCCAGTCTGAGCCTAGCCTGCAGTTCTGGCATGTTTTTTACTTAATCCAAGACCATCTGTGCTCCATCAGCAAGGAATACTTTAATACAGAGAAAGTAAAGAACCAACAGTGTTGAATTCCCCATACGCTACCCCCAACTCCTCTCCCCAGCATTTCCAATTAACTGTGAAGCCAACATCCATCCACTCCTAAATACACTGGAAGACTCTGAGCAGGCTCCAGTTACCTACAGATGCAGCAACACTTTTCACTGGTCAGTGGTGAAATGACGAGCCAGAAAGGACCCGAATCTCTCCATTTCTCTACATCAAAAGCTTCACATTTCAAGTACTATCACATCACTAGCTATACATGCACTGGTTGACTTCAGCACCCGATCAATGTAAAATCAAATACTCATCTCGGAGAAGCACAAGGAAAAAGTTTGGGAAAAAAATGCAACGGGGTTGATTTATCAAGAATCCAAAAGATACTTCTCAAGTCTTGTGTTTATCGCTGCAGAATGGAAGCACACAACAGCTTAACTCAAAACTGGACTGCAATATTAGGCAAGATATCTCTCTGCCCCTCTCCTGTCCCACCACCAAAAGTTCAAGAATTTCCAACCCCTTCTGTCCCCTCGCCACAAGGCCCAGCCAGACGCAGTCCTTGCCTGCTGCCGCTGTAAGTGGCCAAAGCCTCACCACTGTGCGCAGCATCAGTCCACCTTGCTTCCTCCTAAGGCTGGGAAGCAGATGCATTCAGACTCCCTGCTTGGTCTGTCAGAGTTTGCCTTGCTTCTGACTCCTCTTTTCCAACACCAGACGTCAGCACCTGATGCCATAGCGAGCTCTGCCAAGCTTCATCTCAACAAGGAATTTATTTGGTCCTTCTCCTGCAAAGAAGACTCTGATGCAGTGTCTTTTATTCCTTCCTCCCAGCTCCTCTGTTCTGTTCTCCAGACTGCACTCTCCTGCCAACCCAGGATTTATTTTCCAATTTCTTTCAGTTTGAGTCCTGCCCTTACATTCCCCCACCACCTGTCTCTTCCCTCACCTCCCCTCCAGCACGTTTCCATTTGACCTTTATCAAGGCCAAATATTCCACAAATGAGTTTTGAGAATATGCCTTATAATGAAGATGAGGGAATACAAAGTGATTCTCCACCAGGATTAATGCAGCACACTTCTTTGTGCTTCTTCTGTCAAACTCCTTTTTGGTGGTTTTCAATGCTTTCACATTTATCTTGTATTGAAAAAAAAACAAAAACCAAAACAAAACAAAAAAAAAAACCCACCCAAAAAAATCCTTCTCTTTTTTCTGCTTTGTTCTTAAATCCTCAGTAACTGATCTCACAGCAAAAGCTACTAAATTTGTAACAATTATATTAGCCACATACATTTATTCTCCTGTCACTGTGTTTACTGCTATTATATTTATAAACCATTGATCATTCCTTTCTACCCCATGCATCAAAATCCTCTCCTTTTAGGCAACTGTACTTTGTCTCTTAATACTCCCAGGGTAACTTAAGAACATTTTGTCATTCTTAATAAAGCTTAAATCACTTCTCTTTGGGCAACCTTGAAGCCTATTCAAATTGCTAAAGCCCTGTTATTCCTTTTGCTTTACTTATAAGGAATTAAAACGCTGTTTCAAAAACCTCAAACCTGTGCTTTGTCTCCTGCCTGGAGTGATTAATTAATAATTAAAATAACGTATGGAATTTGATCCACATTCCAGACACAAAAGCGTTGCTGATAAAAACATTTTCATTAACCCTGCCCCCAAATTCTTTCCAAGCTGTTATCTGTCTTTTTTTAAAATATAAATAATTCTGTAAGTTTAAGTATTTCTGTTCCAAGGGCTATATTTTCATTGCATATTTCCCCTACCAGAGCCCAACTACTCTATTTTTACATTAAAAGGTGTTCATTTAAGAAATTTAGAAAAACACAGTGGAAAATGGATCAATTTTAAACACGCAGACACGCTGAAGTCACATAATTGCTTACCTAAAAAGCAGAGGAAAAGAAAACAACTGCTTCGTAAAACACGTTCTATGAATCAGAACATAACAACTTCACAGGCTAATGATCAAGGTAAATTCCCTATATTTACAAGTGCATATCATCATGTCTAACACTTAGGTCTTAAACAGAAAGCCACATATTTCAAAGCACTTCAAAAGGACAAGTATCATTATTTCAGGTTCACATGGGGAGAAAGGAAAGCTCAGATGGAGATGGCTGGGAACCACTTTAACTGCCCACAGCTGTTTACAAGTAAGGCAGCTAGTTCATGCTCTCCAAACTCTCCTTACAGAGAATAGAGAAAAATATACAACTTTTCTGCGTGTCTCCTTCCACTGACTCCCCACACTTGGTCTCTGTAACCTCAAAATAGCTTAATTTCTACTTGGTTATGTTACCAATAAAAACATATCAGGTAGCTATAACCATGGTGTTGTAATTTTTAGGTGAAAGCAGCATTTCAGTGACAGTAAAATACCTGTCATTGTTCCTACTGACTGCTTAAGCTGTGATGGCACCTAGTAACTCATTTATACCCCACAGCCACATCCCTCATGTTCTTCTAGTGGTACAACCCAGCCTTCCTCTCCCTTTGCCCACCCATCAGCAGCCAACTCACAGCAGCTGGTGCCTGATGTTGTTTATCTGGAGATTTGCTGCTCCTCCTGTAGCCCTGAAGAAAGGCTTCTAAGCCTGAAAGTTTGCCATCCTTCACCAGTCAAGATGGCTGGAGGTGCTGTAGGCAGAGTTGAGTTGGTGTTTTTTGCTCCTTTGTTCTCTTAGCCCACGGGCTGTGCTTTCCTTGAGCTCAGCCTGGGAAAGGTAGGTGAAACCTTGGAGGCCAAAGCTCTTTGAGGCTCTCAAAGGATTCGGAGAAGTTGTGCCTGCCGTGCTGAGGCAGGATCCGTGTCCTGTGGGACACTGCAATGTAGAAACTATTTCCATCTCTGCTCCCCAGCTCTGGTCAGTGGTAACAGCTGTGCAGGCCACGTTACTGACTCTGCTGTGCAGCTCCAGGTTCCAATAATCCCCATGGATTAGCAATTCAGAATTGTTGCTGTTAAAAGAAGCTGTAAAACACACATCAGCTAAAGCGTTACTAACAGAGAAAAGTAGGGTGGTTTATCTAGGGAAAAAAATGCATGCACTGACATGAAATGTATTTACTATAAAACAATTCTTTTCTCTTTTCCTAAGAGTTCAATAGTTTTTTAAAGGAAATGTATGAGGTCATTCATGGGCCCTTTTAAAGACGTGCAAATCAATAAATGATGATTTTTTTAATGCTCTCTTTATAAATGACTGGATGCTATCAGGGTCAAACTTAATCCTGTGCAGAGAGGCAGTGCAAGGGACGTGAATCATTTAAATCTCTCTTCAGCTCTGCTTTGAGAATAAAATGTAGATATTTCCCAATATTCTAAGTCTTGAAAAAAACAAACTGTGGCCCAGATATTCCATTATTCATTGTGTAAAATGTGCTCCTCTGTGTTACCAAGAATGTCTCTTACTTCTGCCTTCCCAGCACGTGCTGCTCAGCTCCAGGCCAGGGCTGCACTGGGGGATCGGGTGCCAGGTAGGAAGAGCGTTTCACTGAGTACACAGCCCTGAGAAGGGGCAAACTGTGGCACCAGTGGCAGCAGGGTGCCAGGACCCCTCCCCAGGCTCCACCGACCGGCAGTTGGCCACTTTCACAAATTTGGGCTCACTGAACAGGGGAGAGGCTGCTCAAGGCATCACCTCCTCCCCAGGAGAGCATGAAGCAGGAGCCAACAGCATGAACCCTACACTCAGTGTACAAAACTCAATAGGTCGCTGTTGCCACATCGACTGCTCTAAGGGAAGGTGCTGTGTGAAACCCATCCTGCATTAAAGCCTTCACTAACGATCGCATCAGAGTGCCCTAATTGGGACAGGAGCAACTAGGAAATGCTTGCTGTGCTTTGTGGTAAAAGCCAGCATTTACTGATAAAGAATAAATCTCTCCCAAGTCTAAAAATATCCCACATCCCTAAAGTGGTAATAATAAAAAGGCAGCATAATTTTATATAAATCTCAGTTTATATAAGTGTCAGTTTAGCTAAGGTGTAGCCTACAACAGGAGGCTGATTTGCCTCTCAGGAGCATCAGCAGAGCTGGATTTGTTGACAGCAGCCACAGATGAATGCGTGTGGCAGGGCAGGGGACAGACAGGGCGTAAGAACACGCAGAGCCCGCAGAGCTGATGGAGTGGGAAGCAGCCCACAGAGAAAAAGGGGTAAATAGGCAAACCAAAATACATTTTGCAAAAATGCAGAAGCAACATTGGTGACAAGAAATGAGAAGTCCAAGGGATTTATTTATTTTTTTTTGCATTTTCATTTTTTTCCTTCCCCTTTCTAAAGGATGTTTAATGGTCCCAACTGTAAGTTGTAAGGAATAAGAACATTAGTCTTCATTCCCTATACATAAAACGCCTGACAGGGTTTTATCAAATAAAGAGTCCAATATGCTACTGTTATCAGTAAGTGACTTCAGCAGCTAATTAAATTCTCAGTTTCTGAATCCTGCTCATAATGTTTGCTGACAAAGACCAAAACCCCTATAGTAATTTTGGCTTTTAGGTGAGGTGAGGCAGGGAAGGAGAGAATGACAGCTAACAAATTACCCAGGAAAGTGGGCTGGCAATCCATGGCCAACAGTCATCACGCAAACCTCATTTCACTGTGTAACAACAATGTAAACCAGCTCCATGGCCTTCGCCGACTCCAAGAATGCTTCCCTACTTAATGCTGAGTGTGAATCCAAACAGCTGTACCTTCTGAACCTCTTATGTGTGCTATACAACCCTATGTATGATCCATATGTACATACATATGTACATATTTAAATACATATGAGAACTCCCTACACCATGCTGCAATACTCACTTCAGAGGACAATTCCATTGATCACAACTAGGCAGCGCACTCTGGGCCAGTTTAGCAAATCTATGGATGCTCGTATTGAAACATATTCTCACTTGGCAGAGCATGCAGCAAGGTCTTAACTCAGACAATTCTCAAAGGAGAACAGGCATTTATTTAAAGCTAAACCTGGGCTTAAAAGCTTTGCTGGTTGTAAATGGACTCCTGAGTTGGGTTCTCTCAGACGGAGGGGATGTTGTGATTAGAAATCACTCAACACTACGGACCGTAAGAAGAGACTTGTTTTCTCTGCTCTCTGAATTTCAGCTGATGAGTAACATCAGCACAAGGCTGGTTCCCAACTGCTTATGCCAAAGCCTGTTAAAGAGCATAAAGTACCATTCCCTGCAGCGAGGAGCTGGAGAAGTGCTTCCTTGGAGGATGAAGTGTGGCCTTCAGATATGGCCACCTCCAGTCCAACATGCCTTGTTTTCTTCCCCTCCTCCCATTCCAGTTAGAAATTTCTCTCTCAAATAAATCCTCAGAGCAGGGAGACCTGCACCTGAAAGCTGCAATCTAGCTCCTGATCAGTAATTTTAAGGAAGAATGTATTCAGAGAGTAGATTTGATTTTGAAACCTGAAACCATAAGAATAAAAAGCTGATTTTGCCAGAAAGTTTGTTCAGCCAATATAAGCTTTATTATGGAATAGCTTTAAACCTCTAGGCTGAGAGTGAGAGGTTTTAGGTGCAGCTTTGGAAGGTGATTTATGAATAGATTTATATGTTAATCTGTTAATAAAAAATGTAGCTTACTGATAAAATATGTGACAATCATAACTCAGCTATGAGCCACATATTAAAGACTGCATCTGCTCTAGTAGAGGTTTTGATTATGTTTTTAAACGAGGGAACTGCATTGGCCTGAAAATAAAGAAATAAATGTTTTATCAAGAAATATGTGTCATATATTTCAAAGAAGTATCTCAGAATCTGCAAGAAACAAATAACAAACTGCTTTTACGAAAATGATTTCTGGAAAGTCAAGCTTATTCCTGAACATTTAAAAATGGAGTTTCTGTCAGGCAGTTCAGTGGTACATAAAGATAGTCAAAGTATTCTTGCTCTGTCCCAAAATTACTTCCCCAACTGGATTTTAAATTGGATGATAATCTTGATGCTCCAACTAGATTGAAGGAATAAATATGTTCAGGAAACTTGGGCCAGCTTCTGTGCACCATTGGCTTTGCGCTGTCATATCAATGCCTGGTGTCCTCATGATTTTTGAAAGGCTATTTTGAAAAATGTGAACAGCTCTGGCTCAAGGATATTTCTGCAAGTAAATGTGAAATACAATACTTTTACCTCTTTTTATTGACAAAATTCACAACACTTTATAAAGGAGTGCTATATCCCTCTTTCCCACACGAGCAAACACCAGGCAGATAAACTGGGCGGATTAACCTTCCCTCAGGCACCCGTGGGCAGAGCCAGCAGTACAAATTCGGGCCCTCCAAGCCCTGTCTGGTGCCTATCCAGCATCTCTTGGGGATGAAAGATTTATTTATTATTTGTAAGTTTTCTGTTGAGCGCTAGGGCTTTGTGAACATACTCTGAATCCTTAAAATTTCCCAGTGAAGTACTTTCACCAGGAAAGATTACTTGAGTGACAATTTGTGCTGTAAACTATATTACTCACTGCTCCCCATTGGTTTTGTTTATCATATTTTATTCAACTGTACAGAGAAAAAAGCAAGTTAAACTCTGCCACCTCTCCTCACACTTTTATACGCTTGCAGAGCATGTTTCTCATCAGCACACATAAATGTGGCACTACTGAGCCCTAAATAAGTAGAAAATAATGCATTTAATCCTTGGTTTGATCGAAAGTGCAAAATATGAAACCCGTTCTATTCATTGCTATGTGACATATTGAGGTCTGGTAGGCAAGTTTTATTATTATTAACTATACTTTGTTGATATGTACTGTTGATTTACCAGTGATTATGAGGCAGAGTTAAAGATACTCTGGGGACTGGCAGAGGGGGAAGTGTGTCTTCAGGAACAGCTGTGCAGTTTAAGCACTTCACCTCTGTAGCAGGGACATTTTTGCTTCGTAGATTGGGGGAACTAAAATCAGATTGAAACTCTCCTTACTGGAAGTGTACTGGATACACAGCTGCAGTTCATCTGCTACAGGACCATATAGAAATGTTTTGTCTCTGTTTCAGGTTTGAAAAAATGTCCATGAAAAAAGACCCATGATATCAGCAGAGAGAATCTGCTTTCAACAACCTATATAGATCAAGGTTTAAGAGCTGATGCTGCCTAAGCATGTTTTAAAAAAGGGAATACATACAGACTCTTGAAGTATTTTAAATACTATTAACCTGAAACTTCACAGAGCTCGTTAGAAATATTTTCACAAGAGATCTTCCATTAAAACAAATAATTGAAATCAAAACCTTTTATGAAATTCCAACAGTTTCTATTAAACTTATCAGATGACAGTCCAGCAGGGAATCTTAGATTCAGAGGGAAATTTGTTGGTCACAAATGGGAAGGGAAGGGAAGGGAATGTCCCAAACAAACCAGGTCAATCACTTGATATGAGAGAAATACCCATTCAAATCCTCTCTCGATGTTTCAGAAAATAACTTGACCCAGAATATTTGCATCCCAAGTAACCATGTGCCAATCTTCTTCTCTTTGAGATTTCACAAAGATGTCAAAAAGTCTTGTTTTCATCTCAGTGCAAAAAGGTTGGAAATCTAAGCATCTCAAAAAGGCTGGAAAAATCATTTCACGTTCAGTTCAATTGAAGTTCCAGGTAAAACCAGGGTGAACAGGGGGTAGGCAGTGCACTGGGATTTATGAAATGCCTGCCAAGTAGCCTGCTTTTAACGCACACCAGAGAATAGCGTTGCTTGCTAAGAAGTCCTAATCAGCATCGTGCATTTTTAAAAATTTCCTCAAAGGCTTATGCTCTTAAAATGACCCTTCTACCTACTCTATTAATTACAAACTCCAGTATAAAACTGACTTTTCTATGGCCTCAGTGTGAAAACTGCAGATTAGGAACTAACCTTGTTTCAGACCCATGCATAAATTAAACAGCACGCGCTCAAGTGCACATAATTTTAAAAACATGCTCTATAAAATATCTAATACTTAGAGCTTACAATGCGTACAAGAGGACCTTTTAAGTATGGAGATGACACATGTTACAGGGATTTTGCTTAAAAAAGATGCAAAAGATTTAGGGACCGGTATCCATTTTAAAACTATGTTTCTTGACTGCTGCAAGACTTTAAATGCTACATGCCAAAGTTTCCAGAATTAACAGGTGCTTTTGGTTACCCCACCTGGAACATCTCAAGATGCTGATTTTCAGAAATTCTTTAACAATGTGCCTCATTTTTGGCAAGAAAGACAGGTAGACAGAATTACAAATGATCCCCAAAATACCTTGGCCTCAATTTCTTTCTAGATATTGACATGCAGCCAAAAATGTTTCTCAAAAAAAAAAAAAAA